>JAOPSE010000109.1:7364346-7659624 GCA_029449295.1 Zea luxurians
AAAGAGACATCCTAACGGCTGGTCTCGGTAACCCTGAGCATCCTGGCCGTGTACGAGGAATCTCGTCTAAGGAAGGATGGAAGGAAGGATTCAGACAACAGTGGGAAGGTCTGTACAGGAAACGTGATCGATACAAGGAAGAGATGGCGGATTATTTTAAGGAGGAGGCCAAGAAAGAGTTCAAAGCCATGATGTCTCAAATGCTATCGAATCCTCCTCCAGAATTGATGCAACAGTTGGCGAGTGCGATGTCTGTTCAACAGATGACCACTCCACAAATACAAATAATTCCAGCAGCTCAACCGCCGGCTTCCACAGATTGTACGACATTACCAAGCTCTGTTGCTTCAACGGGAAATAAGGACCGTTATCCAGTTGATGACATCACAAGGCCTATGGCGTGCACACTGGTTATAAGATATGGTATTAACAATAAACGTACAAAGAAAGTAGCCACAGGCCTTGCGATCCCAGGACGTAAGTTCCATGGAAACGATATTCCAGATGATTATTGCAAAGTAGAAGTGACGACGGTCGTCCAAGGATCCGAGGACGACATGCTAGACATCCCTGGGCCCGAAGGTATCGAGAAACTTGGACAAGCTATCAAGAATTTTATCCTTTGGCCTCGAAGGGATGTCGAATTGCTTGATTGGTTGAATTCGTCGCAGGCGTCGCAGGCCCAACCGTCTCCGCCTTCTCAAATTTTTGTTCCTATTGTACATCCATCATCACCTCCTCAAACTTCACATGCTGCTCCTCATCCTTTTTCTGACCCACCGTCTCCGCCACAAGCATCACCATTCAGGGCTCCACCACCTTCTCCTCCCCATCCTCTTGGTGACCCACTGTCTACGCCACCATCAAGGGATCCACCTTCTCCACAACCATCAAAGGATCCAAGGCCATCAAAGAAATCTAAACTTCCTATTCCAAAATTGGTGTCCCCGTATCAGAAAAAGAAGAGTAAAGCTACTACTGCTGGCACAGCTCGGTTTTTGAAAGGGATTGGACGGAGCCTCACGTCACAAACTGTTGATTTGGCCAAGCACGAGGAGTCTGCAAAAAAGGCTGAGGAAATGGCCGCAAAGATAAAGAAGCCAACTAAGGCAGATTACAAAAACGTGCCTAAAAAATATGTGTCGGGCAGACCTCTGCTACCTCTTGAGAAACTAAGAAAGGTCCCGGCTGGTGTTAAAAGGTTGCATGACTGGTACATGCGAGCATCATCGGTTGGCATCGACACCATCAGTGTGCATATACCAGACCATGCTTTTATTGGTTCGGACCAAAAGGCCGTTGTTACATTCGAGGACATGTGGTTAATGATGAACCTTCAGAGACTCGACGTGCAACTTGTAACGATGTTTGCATTGTAAGTGTCGCTCATACTTCCACATATGTGTGTTATTATTAGTGAGCTGTATAAAATTTCAATATCTGACATGCACGTGTGACTTGCAGAATGCAACATGATCAGCAGGAGATCCTTTACGGTACCAAGCCCAATGCTAGTGCCAGTAAAAGGGTTGGGTATCTCAACCCAATACTTATATCCGAGGAAAGCCACACTTTTAGAATCGGGAAAGACAACGATGAATTACGGGGAAAGACGGATGAAGAAGTTGAGAAGCGTATAAAGGATATGAAGAAGGATTTTGAAGCTCGATACACCACCTATATAGGACATGCAATGCTTCAATTTCAAGACAGGGAAGCCATAATGGCCCCGTACAACTTTAAGTAAGTGTGATTTTGCATAAATAAAATTAATAATTTCAATACACATGCATCACAAATTTGATTCGTACAGGGACCACTGGATATGCTTCCTCATTTATCCTAAGGTTGGAAAGGTGCTGGTGCTCGACTCCTTGAACTTCGACCCTTCGACATATGCAGAATTCCTCAGCATCTTAGAGCTGTAAGCCTTTTCTATGCATGCATACTTTTATCGATTAAAATTTGAGAATAACATGGTGATTCTATTTGAGATCACAGGGCTTATAGATTCTATAAGATGAGAGGTGGAAAGTACGACCTGTCGAAAAAAGGCGTGCCACTAGACATCCATCATCACTGGCCGGTAAGTATGTGATTTTATGAATACATATCATACACAATGTTGCAACTAAATAACCAATCTCCCGTTATGTAGTGCCACAAGCAACCACAAGGATCGGTCCTATGTGGATTCTATGCGTGCGAGTTCATGAGAGTGAACGGACGATACATCACGAACCCTGACAAGGTATTATTAGTAATAGTCAAGTATGTATTTATGTCATTAAAGATGCAAATGTGTTATTATTGAGTATAAATAGATGATGTTTATAAAATTCCTTTACAGCAATTTCAACGAGGAAACCCGGAGAACTTGACCGAAGCTGCATTGTATGGCATAGTCGAGGACCTCTGCACATTCATATTGAAAGAGGTCATTCCCGCAGAAGGAAAATATCACGATGCTTCCGGGACATTAGCTTTGCCAGAGTTTAGAATACTAACAGAAATTAGTAGATTATCTCTTAGCCGAGATAGTTATTAGAGCTTAGGTGAAAACTTATGATGTATAGAATGCATGAAGCATATATGGTTGTAAACAGAATACTTTGATGTATATAAATGTATATATGTTGCTTTCAATATCAATATAGATCTATATATATATATATATATATGTTTGTGTGTGTGTAAATAAATATATATATAATTTAGTATTGTTTGAAATTTTGAAAAAAGGCGGGAAAACTTCCACTGGCGGCTAAATAAAGAAAACCGCCAGTGAAAAGTGCATTTCCACTGGCGGTTTGCTTTATAAAACCGCCAGTGGAAATGCATTTTCACTGGCGGTTTTCTTTATTCAGCCGCCAGTGGAAATGCACTTTTCACTGGCGGTTCCTTAAGAAAACCGCCAGTGAAAATGCACTTTTCACTGGCGGTTCCAAGATAACCGCCAGTGGAAATGCTGATTTCCACTGACCCCTAGCACTGGCGGTACTGAAAAACGCCTGTGTAAATAGGTTTAGAACCGCCACTATAGAGCTTCTGTGTACTAGTGATTAGGTCATGAGACCATCACCCGTTTCGGTTTAAGGTTTAATATGTTTGTGTGTAGCCGTGTAGGTGTTGATTTCGTGAATGGTTACCCATCAAGGCGTTGTTGTTCGTTCGCACATGGATTGAAGGGAATTAAGAGAGATTAAAACCTCTTCTATTTGGTTTTGACTAGAAACAGATTTAATCTCCTTCTAACCGAACATGGCCCAAGAGATCATGGGGTAAGGTCTTTTAACATCTATATGCATGTTTTTTCTATTCAGACTACATATGGTCAAGAAACGATCAATTATCATGGAGAGGACTACAATTAGAGAAACACACATATTGATCCCCTGACCATTTATGCTATGCTAGCGGAGGTGGAAAGCCCATAAACGGCGAGATTTCTTCATTGACTTTTGTTTTATTGATGCAAGTAAAGCTAGGTATTCTAAACTTACTGTGTTGATGCATTTTTTTAGGTACCAAATATTCGATAGAATGATTAATTCCAAGCAAGTGAGAGCAAAAATACTAGCAACAACATGGTCGTATGGTGGTCGATATTATTGCTTCTTGATAAGGTCTTGATATTGTTGCTTATTTTCTCAAATTCCAAATTTGGTATATTATGTGGTCTAGAATCAGTAAGGCTAACACAATGGATCAATAAGCATTAGGCTATGACATTAGTGGACGTGATTTTTTCATACCAAAGAAAGGGCGGTGCAAATGGACACAACTATTGCTGAGTTGCCAAAACCTTGTCAGGCCAGTTCTTCTGCTCTGGCTACACTGCATAGGATGATCCGTCTAGTCTAGTTCTTCAAGGCAACTTGGTTGGTTTTTCTAGGGTTGGCTTTGAGGCCAATTTGGATGTCCGGAGAACTCTCATTAATGCATATCTACATCTAAGCACTAGAGTTGATATAAGTATTTGACACAGTGCATTCAAATTTACTTTGCATGATAATGAATGTTGGGGGCCTTCGTCCTCCGAAGGTCCTCAAAAACATGATTTGACAATGTTTTCCAAGTGGATTGTGAACAGGTATCTTCAGACTCAGAATTATGAACATGAAGTACGATCGGGACGAAGCCTGAATCAGACGAAGGGGGATTAAAGTGGAGGACGGGCTGATTACTAAGCTCCACGAAGGATGGTGCGCAGCCGAAGCTGTGCGCAGGGGAGCTTCGTCGCGATAGCAGAGAGGGGAACCGACTTAAAGATGAAAAGACTACTTGGGCCTTGACAGATTTCCATAAGTCATTGGCAAATGTAATGGACATGAATGTAATTTTACGTGGGCTGCGTCCCGCGTCTATAAATAGATGAACAGTACTCTCGTACTGTTCACGCTGACTTGGTATATGCTTTTGCGTCACGCCTGTACTTTTTACCTTCTATCAGGACCGAAGGTACATTTGTAATTTGTAATCATTTCTATTTCTCCATGTTAATAAAATAGAAATGATTCTATGATAATGTTTATATTTCATGCTTTATATGAATCCTTCGTCATTACTTGTTATATTTACGAAGGTATGTCTCTTGTGACCTTCGTCCGAAACTCATTGTTTCCCGAAGGGGAATAATGTTTAGTAGGACGAAGGGCTTTAACACTTAACACTTTTTATGTTGCCTTGTTCTTAACTCTTAGCATTTGAGAACAAGTCCCCAACATTGGCGCCCACCTCCGGTGAACTCACTTCCACTTCGAGTTTTTTGAACACCTTCGGAAGCTATAGACCTTCGCTATGGCGCCGAAGAAAGCTTCAGCGACTGGGGCTGCAGCACTGCAACCGCTGGACCACAACCAGGAGACCGTCTCTCTTCGAGAGGCCCGAAGCCAGAAGAGGAAGGCCGTCAGCCCGACGCTTCAGGAGGATGAGCTAGACCAAGAAATCAGGGATATGGAGATGCTACATCAACAAGTGCAGAGGAAAAAGGAGAAGATGGCCCGGCTAGCTGAGTTGCAAAGGCAGATAGACGAAGCCTCTGAGGAAGTTCGCCATCTTACTCACGATGAGCAGAACAGAAGGCCTCAGCAGAAAGACCTTCATCAGGAGTGCTTCGTCAATGAAGATGACTGGTATGACAATTTCCATCAGGGAAATTTTGTTTTCGATGATGCTTCTCCTCTGTCCGCTGAGCTGCAGGCTACACCTTGGCCTCCGACCTATAAGCCACCCCAACTTCCCATCTTCGACGGCCATTCAGACCCGAAGCAGTTCTTGATGAGCTACGAAGCAACAGTGTCTTCGTATGGTGGCAATGCTGCAGTCATGGCAAAGTCTTTTGTTATGGCTGTCAGGAGTGTTGCTCAGACCTGGTATTCCTCCCTCCGACCAGGAACGATCACTTCATGGCAGAAGCTGAAGGATATGTTGTTAACCAGCTTTCAAGGGTTTCAGACGAAGCCGGTCACTGCTCAAGCCTTGTTCCAGTGCACTCAGGATCACGAAGAATACCTTCAGGCGTATGTCAGAAGGTTCTTGCGTTTGAGGGCGCAGGCACCAACCGTGCCCAATGAAATTGTCATCGAAGCCATGATCAAGGGGCTTCGTCCTGGACCTGCAGCACAATACTTTGCTAGGAAGCCTCCTCAGACTCTGGAGAAGCTGCTCCAAAAGATGGACGAGTACATTCGTGCCGATAATGACTTTCGCCAAAGAAGGGAGGAGGCCTTCAGATTTTCTGAGATGACCAGGGGCTTCGGAGGAAGATTTTATCCGAGGCATGTCAGGTCCATCCACAGCTCTACTCAAAATGATGACAAGGGGAGTCAGCAGAACAGGCCGCAGTGCTCCTCACAGGCTTCGGGGCAACAGCAAACTTTCTTCCGGCCACCAGCTCCAAGAGGCAGAGGCGCCAGGGGCTTCGGCGGAAGATTTGGAGATCAACCAAGGAGGATATTTTGCTTATTCTGTGGTGAGAACAAGGGCCATACCACCAGGATGTGCCATGTCACCATCCAGAAACAAAAGGAGCTAGCAGAAGCTGCAGCGCAACAGGGCCAGCCGAAGCAGGTCATGCATACTGCTTCGTATCATCAGCCTTACATCCCGGAGTACGTGGGCAACCACCCTGCAGTTTCCGTAGCTTCGGCAAGTCAACCTCAAACTTCATGGCAACAGCCCCCGCCTCCACCTCCGCTGCAACAAGGCCAACAGCCAGAAGGGAGCCAATATGTTCCGCACCAAAGGGATCTCAGAGAGCAATCTGAAGCCCGTACAGTCAATAGTACTGTGCCAGAGTCGAAGCACATTTATTGACAAATATCCTACTTTGATAGCAGTCTTTTCCGTTTAAGTTCTGTTTTCTGTGTAATAAAGAACATTTCAGTTTTCATATAATAGTTTCGTTGTTGGTTATCAGAAAAACCTATCTTCTCTACAGGCTTAAGTTGCTGAAGCTTAAAAATTTGCGGTAACAAGGAGGACCTTCGGATTATTAAAGATCCTTCAACGCAACAAAAAGTCGTTCTAAGGAACGCAGAGTAAGTTGCCGAAGTTACAAAAAGCCGTTCCAAAGGGAGCGCAGTGTAAGTTTTTTGCTCCAAAGACGTTCCTAAGGGAATGCAGAGCATACAGCAAAAAGTCAACGCTGATACCGCCTAAGTAAAAGGCGAAGAAGCTCCAAAGACGTTCCTAAGGGAATGCAGAGCTTATACCGTCTAAGTAAAAGGCGAAGAAGCTCCAAAGACGTTCCTAAGGGAATGCAGAGCTTACGAATATATTTTGTGTGTATCTTCGGAACAAATGTCATTTGCATAACATAACATCATCACATCATTTTGCATAACATAAGCATCATACATCATGTTGCATTTGGCAAAAGAAGGGGACACAGTATCAACCTTCGAAAGGACGCTTTGAGAAAGTGAAAATTGTGTAAAGTCACGAGGGAATACAATGATAATCTTCGGAATACAGCTTCGGAGAATATTTTTACGAAGCATGGACGAGCTTCATCAAAGCAATATCGAAACTGTATAGCTTCGGAGAATGTTTTCACGAAGCATGGACGTGTTTCATCAGAATAATTTTAACGGAGAATGTCTTCTTCACGAAGCATGAAAAGAAGGGAAGGTGTTTTTTTCGCCGAAGGCTCAAAAATGGTATGTATGTAGAGTTTCATGCATCGTAAAGAATTGAATAATGAAAAGAGACTTGTATATTACATTCAAATGTACCAAATGTTACATAGATCACACTTTAAATGTTTTTTCTAAATAGCATCTAGTCTTCTCTTAATACTGCTTCGGCGGCCTCATTTAGAAGTTGATCAACAACTTTATCCATGATAGCTTCGGCCATTTGTTTAATTTCGTCATCCCCTTTTGTGTGAGGGTCAGCAGTCGATCCAGCAGGTTCTGAGGGAAGAGAATATTTCTTCATTACTATTACAAATTGCGAGCAAAGTTTGAAATAAAAATTGCAACACAATAAGAACGACTAATTAATACCTAATTGCCCTTCGGGCTCTGTACTTCTTTCGGCAGCTTCTGCTACTTTCCTAGCATCATGGATGCCTTTTTCACTTCTTTGAATAATTTCTTGTGCCATTTCTCGGCCGCCGTTGTCCCAGATATCAGTGAAGAACTTACCACCAACCATGCTTGCTTCGGTTGAGGGATCTTTGATGTCTTCAGAGCACAGGGCAGCTTCGGACTGAGCTAAGGATTTTATATGATTACAACCTTTCTTCTCCAAAACAGCAGCAACTCCTCTGGCGCCTGAAAAAGCGCAGATGTCACCGCGGCTGCTCAGGATTTCCTCGAAGGCTTCTGCTTCGTGGCTAATCCAGTCCAGTGGACCTTCGGGATTGCCTCTTGAAAAGTCCTCTTCACTAGAAAAGGCGCCAACGCTGGCGAAGCTGGATTTTATCTTTTTGACGCATTCTACAGATTTAACATAGCATTTCCTCTGAGATGCACGAAGCTCCTTAACACTTAACTCCAAATTATTGACCAAATGATCACTAAGTTCTCGTTTTGTTTCCTCAAGCACACGTTCCTCTTTAGCTCTAGCTAGCTGTTTCTGAAGATCTCTAATTTCACGTTTTTGGGCTTCGACCTGGGTTTTTGAAGCAGCTTCGTCCTTCTTTACCTTATCTACCAATGTAAGCAGAATTTTATCCTTTTCCAGAGCTTCGTTTCTCAGTTTAATAACTTCGGAGCGTAAATTGTTGAACGCAATGTCATAGCTTTCATCTTCGGCGCTCTTTTGGGCTCTTAATGCGTTGCTTAGGATCAAGCCCTATACGAAAAAGAATCCATATAAGAATAAAGGAATGAATTACGTATTAAAAAAGTTTTTTCAAGCGCTTAATTTCCATACCTTTAGGCTATTGTACGCAAGACTGTCTGCGAGATCCTCTTTCGTCATGGCGCATAATCCAGCTTCGAGCTTCGGGAATCCCATACTTCTAGCCATCTCCCGGCAGACAGATAATTCTTTGTTATCAGGGAGGCAGTATAGGAAGTCATCTTCATTTGTCCCATTGAATACTACTGCCCCCTTCGGATACTTTAACTCTCTAGCATAGTGATTCGCTTCATAGGTCTCTTCTTCAGACAGTTTCTTCCCCGAAGCATGTCGCACGATGTAATCGCATATGCTGGAGGGAGCTTCGGGGGCGGCAGTGTCAATTTCTTCAACCAAAGCTGGTTCTGATATTTTCTCGGATTGTTCCTTGGTGGGCTCTGAAGGCCCAGCTTCAGCTTCAGCTTGTTGCTTCGAAGCTTCGAAAGACGCTTCAGCAGATTCAACAGTCTTCTTTGGTGTTGTGCTTGAAGATTTAATTGTCTCCAAGACATCTAGTACATTCACCATTCTTTTCCTTTTTGGGGTCACCAATGGGCCCTTTTGATTTTTTGTTGTTTCGATAGTTGCTGAAGGACTTAAGATTTCTGATATTTTTGGCCCTTCAATCTTCGGTTTTTCTGCTTTTTCTGCTGGAGGCGCTTCAGTTGTATCTTCCATCTTCGGCACTGGAGCTGGTTCTGTAGCTTCAGGGGCCAAAGAGACTTCACCAATAAATTCTGGCACTGTGGCCGGCTCAATAAACCGCGTTCGATGGGTGAGCACCTTCATCTTTTTCCTTTGAGGCGCTGGCTCACTAGTGGCACTCGTGGTAGCTTCTGTCGCAAGAGAAGTATTTTTCCTTTTGCGACCCAATACCGGATAGTGATAGTCAGGGTAGATAAACCCGACTGCGTCAAATACACGGTTGAGCCTTTTCTTCTTTCGGCCTCCGAAGGCTGCTGATAACGCAGTGTTCTCGGCCTTCGAATATGCCCCAAGAAGTTCGTCACTTAATGTTTCAATGCTTTTCAACCAATCGTCATCAGGTTCAACAAATTTATCCCCGTATTTGAATGTGTATTTTAGTCTGACTAGTCCGTCTTCGTCGGACTCTTTAATGGTCTCCTTCGGCATTTCCCACTTTTCTGCAAGTGGCCATACCCTGAAGGCAATGTGCTCTTGGACCAAGTCCCTTGTCCCAATGAAAGAGCAGATTACGCCGAAGGCTCTTTGGCATTCTTCGGCTACTTCATCCATTTCAACCTTCGGCCTTCGAAGTCCGAAGCGTTGCCAGATGGGGCGCATAATGATACTCTTGACATTTTCTTGCGCTGTTAAGTCATTCTTCACATAGAACCACTCTGTCATCCAGGCTCCGGGCCACCTCTTCCGAAAGGTCGGCACAGGGCAGCTTGACCCGGAGCGGGCACCGAAGCTATAACACCCAAAATTGTTGTGATATTGTTCTTTTCCCCAGGGCTTCGTCTCGTATAATAACTCATGAATGTTGCAGAAGCTTTTAGCGTTTGGTTCCAAACCTTGGCTTCTCGCAGCCCAGACAAACACCCCCATTCTTATGATGGCTTCGGGAGTAATTTGATGAAGGTAGACTTGAAATGTTTTCAGGACTTCAACAACAAACTTGCTTAGGGGGAATCGAAGCCCAGCCTTGAGAAAGCTTCGGAAGATTACGACTTCATCTTCTTCAGGGGTGGGAGAAGTCTTTTCTCCAGCGTCAGCCCTCACAATAGATATATCTCGAAAATACCTCCCCCTCATATTATCAATATGACTCTGCTTAATAGTAGTCTTCCCGAAAACCGTGTGACTTGGCCGCCATGGTCGATCTTCGGCCTCTTCCCCACCACTTTCTACATCATAGCTGTCGCTGTCACCAGTATCTTCGGACAAACCTTCAAGAATCTCCTTGGTGATTTTCTCCGTATTGGTCTCCGCCATCGCTATCAGGAACCCCAAATTCTTCTCTTCCTCGAGACTCAGCTTCGTCTCAGCAGGGATCTTCTTACCTTCAGACATCTTCGGAAACGCTAAAAAACTGTTTTCAGGGCCGAAGCTTCGAAATCAAAAAGGTCACAAATCTTAATGCACAAGAGCTAAAAATTTAGTGGACCGAAGCAGATGGCAAGTATGCGTAACAAATGAGTTTGCGGTGTGATCCTATTTATACGCCCAGGGCGTTAAAAATTGGAAGGTCCCACTTGTCAGTGAATGTTGCTATTCTAGCAAAGGGAAGGTGTTTTTTCGGACCTTCGGCTCAAGGCCTTCGTCCATACCACAATCTGAATTTATCATTAACAAATTAATATTGCGAGGGGCTACTGTTGGGGGCCTTCGTCCTCCGAAGGTCCTCAAAAACATGATTTGACAATGTTTTCCAAGTGGATTGTGAACAGGTATCTTCAGACTCAGAATTATGAACATGAAGTACGATCGGGACGAAGCCTGAATCAGACGAAGGGGGATTAAAGTGGAGGACGGGCTGATTACTAAGCTCCACGAAGGATGGTGCGCAGCCGAAGCTGTGCGCAGGGGAGCTTCGTCGCGATAGCAGAGAGGGGAACCGACTTAAAGATGAAAAGACTACTTGGGCCTTGACAGATTTCCATAAGTCATTGGCAAATGTAATGGACATGAATGTAATTTTACGTGGGCTGCGTCCCGCGTCTATAAATAGATGAACAGTACTCCCGTACTGTTCACGCTGACTTGGTATATGCTTTTGCGTCACGCCTGTACTTTTTACCTTCTATCAGGACCGAAGGTACATTTGTAATTTGTAATCATTTCTATTTCTCCATGTTAATAAAATAGAGATGATTCTATGATAATGTTTATATTTCATGCTTTATATGAATCCTTCGTCATTACTTGTTATATTTACGAAGGTATGTCTCTTGTGACCTTCGTCCGAAACTCATTGTTTCCCGAAGGGGAATAATGTTTAGTAGGACGAAGGGCTTTAACACTTAACACTTTTTATGTTGCCTTGTTCTTAACTCTTAGCATTTGAGAACAAGTCCCCAACAATGAATTATATTAGAGAACTACCAAAGATTTGGTGCTAATGTTTTAGGGTGATGATCAAGCTAGAAGCCATAGGAGAAGTCCATGAAGGCACTTGTGATTCAAATCAATCGGTTCTAAAGACGAAGCAGTTATTACGTTAGGTTGGTTTTTATTGGCTGACTATGGTTGTCAATTGTTTTCTTTACTACAAAGGCTATGATGCTAATGGTTCAATAATGTTTAGCTCATCCCTGTTGTGTTGATGTGTCCAACTGTCAAGCAATGGTACTTTAGAGGTTGGGAGCTAGATATGATTGGCCAAATTTAACCCTCTTCATCAAAGCAACATCTCTATGTCTTGGTTATTATGGATTATTTCAATAAATGAACTGAGGTTGTTCATATTAGCAACATGACACACAAAGTGGTAATTGATTTTATTATTTAAGCATAGAATACATAGATTCAACATTCTCCAAATATTACTATGGATCAAGAGACATCTTTTATGACAAAAGAGGTCAGGGTTTTCGCCGAATTATATAAGATTAAGATGCTCGATCCATTTCTATATTATGCTTAATATAATGGGCAAGCAGAATAAATCAACTAAACTTTGATCAAGTTAATAACATTTTTTGAAGATAATCATAGGAGGTGGCATGAAGTTCTATCTGATGTTTTATGAGCTTATTGCATCTCTAGGCATGTGCTACTGAAGTTACTCCTTTCAAGTTAATATATGGGTAAGAAGTTGTGTTACCCATTCAAGTAAGTTTGGATGCATATAGATTAGGAAGGCAAAATAATATATATGCTATTATGTACCATAATACGATGATGGATAACATTGACGATGTGACTGATTAGAGGATGCAAGCTCTAAAGGGGATTGAAAGAGATAAAGCTAGAGTTGCTCGTGTCTATAACACGAAAGTGAAAACCAAATATTTCTAACTGTGAGACTTAGTGTGGATGACTATTCTGCCTTTTAGAACAAAGAGCAAAGCGAAGTGGTCACCAAGTTGGGGAAGTCCATTAGTAATGATCAAAGTGGTATTCAAAAATCCATATATGCTAGAGAAGTTGCAATGTGATCGTCTCCCTAGAGTAATTAATCAAAGGCATAAAAATATTTTCTAAGTGTTTGGCAAGAAGCCTGAAGTGCTATCATAACAATGGGCGACACATGTATCACCCTTAGAAACTGGGTGCTACACTTCTAAACTAGCTAGATTGTTGGCCAGGTTGCTCGGCCTATTTAAAACCGGCCAGTCCAGCTTGGCGACCTAGCTAGACCGATTTTCCTATCCTATTCCGAACCGATCATCTTCCGCAGCTGTGATGGCTCCAGTCGAAAGTGTTCTTCAGCATTCTTCCTGTTACATTTAAAACAGGCTAAAAAATAATTGTCAAGTTAGTGTTTTAAGGATTGGGGGGGGACAAGGCCCTAACATTATTATCCATTGCATCTCTCTGCGAGATCTAGAAATATTCTAGGTATCCTTGATGACCTAGGACATCCTTGGGGAAATGTCTCCTAGGCAGATGTTCCTGTGAGGTGTTTCCGAGTCCTTGCGGTAAATGAGAGGCTTATGGGTCCCTTGATTGGTCATGCTAGTTTTAAAGTTGTTTGATGTGTGTGTGATAGGTCATGTATTACCTCAAATGTGCTAGACCCTGTTAGTGTGTGACCCAATTCGATACCAATAGAGAGAATTTTTGGGAATGTATTATGAAAAAAATATTTTGTGCATGTAACGAGATAGGGTACTGTTCGAATAGTACGAACATTTGAAGACCACGTAATAACTGGATATTTTTATTATCATAAATACCTTGATACCAGACACCTTGACCCTCGTATCCAAGGCTATGCTTATTGCAGTTGAAGTAGGAGATTGCTCCTCATACATATAGTATAAAAGTAATCAAACAACTATATTGTACTTAGGGCATGTACAACCTCATTTAATATATAGTCTTTCAAGGAGTCTCTAAGTGTTAATTAGAAGAAGAAAAACAAGGCTCTCCATGCTTATTTTTTCGTAACTGCATTTAAGATCTAGGGTTCAGGGTTGTATCATACAATCTCTTTGACTATTCTTAGTGGTGAGTTTCAACCCTATATTAAATTTAAACTAGTTAACCTTGTATGTGGCATCTCATCCTATCAAACTCTACTATCTCCCATGAAACTCCCTATATATCTTCTCTTAAAGTTTTAATTACACTACCATGTCACCAAACTTGATGATGTGTCATCGTATTTAATGAGTATGAAACTCTTGTTGAGAATAATCTTACCCGTCTTTTGTATTTAAAAAACCGATTCAAGTTTTTAGGCTTACTCAAAAGGGTCGCTAAAGTAGCGGACTACTCGCAACGCACGATATAGCTGGCGGGTCACTCGGTGTACTGTCCGCTATCCTATTCCCATCTGTGGCGCGGGAGGCAAAAGGCAAGCAGTTGCGGCGGATGATATGTGTGGCAGGAACCAACCATCTGGTCCATCTCGGCGTGCATGGCGGGTAGTGTGGGTTCACAGGCTACAACTGCTACTAGTCCACAAAGTCCAGCTACTGTTTGAGAAAAATAGTACGGTAGTAGAGATTTAGAAGATGTTGCTGGAGAAAAAGAAGATATACCTTTTTAAAAAAACTATAAATGACGGATGTAGAGAAAGAATATAGAGACAGCCTTAGAGATGTACATGCATGCCCTAGCCACAGCTGATCTCCCAACATTAAACACCCAAACAGAAAGAAAGAGGGAAAAGGTTTATTGAAACCAGAAACACGACGAAAAACGAAGCTGAACACTAACAATAGGCACCGCCTTTGCTCGTGCCTTTCAACTTCCACCAACAACATTTGGCGCCACTCGCGTGACGCCACGCACGCCACCGTGAACGCGCCGGTTCACCGGCCGGCGCCGCACTCTCGGCCTTCACGGGCCGCACCAGCACAGCCTCGATCCATAACCAACAGTCCAACACCAACGCCTGCCGTACGTACGTCGTACGTTACGTCCACCTCGATCGCTCTGTCGATCGTAGGCTCAGACCGTACACTGACTGTACGTACGTGCCTACACCAGCGGCAGCCTCACCGGCGCCGCGGCAGCCGCCACGGGCTCGAGGCCCTTGCAGCTGAGCGACCGTATGAGCCTCCACGGCGCCCACCCCGCGGCGGAGGATGATGGCGGTCGCTCGTTCCCGGCGGCGCCACCGGCCAGAGCCAGCTGCCGCGCCCTCAGGCGCCTCCTGATCTCGCCCATGTCCATGGCCGCCGGCACGCGCGCGGACCCGAACGCCATGTCGTGCCACCGCACCTGCTGCTTCCTTGGTGTTGGTGGCGCCGGCGTCGAGGCCACGACGCTTGGCGCTCCGCGGCGCGCGCGCAGCTGGGGAGGCTGCGGCTGGGCCACCGTTGTGGCCGCAGCCTGGGCGACGGTTCTTGGACGCTCCGTGCGCGCGCTGTGCCAGCGCCGCGGCCTGGGTAGGAGTGGCGTGAACTCGAAGCCGTCGTCTTCGTAGTAGTCGGAGGAGGAGGAGGAGGACAGGTGGTAGCGGTGGCGGTGCCCATGGGCTGCGGTGGTGAGCGCGGCGACGGATGACGGGGAGAGAGATGACCCCATGTCTCTTTCTCTCTCTCTTTCTAGATAGACGGGGAGATTCATGGGAGTGTATGTGAGCTCGAGGTGTGTGTGTATAGAAGCTAGAAAGAGGTGTGTGCCCTTTTGCGTCTTGTGAAGGCCGTGTTTGTGTTGCGGTGTGATGAAAAAGTAGAGAGAGAGAGCTGAGGGCAGGGAGTTGGATCCTTTGGAGACGAGAGGGAGAGAGATGCCGTGATGGTTTGCCATGCCATGCCTGCCTTTTGTGGCCTCGCGGCCGCTGAGCCTGTCGTTGAATAAAACGCTTTGCTTTCTGCGTAGGTAAGGTAGACTGGTGTCTGCTGACGTTGATGTGGAAGCATCCGAAGGCTGCATAATTTGATCATGATGCACATCTATATTATACAGTACTTTTAATGTTTTAAATTACAAAAAATATTTTCGTATGTATAGTTTTTTTAATAGATTTTGAATATAAATTATAGTATCTATATAAGTAAGCAAAAGAAAAAAAATATGTTTTACAATTTAAAATAGAAAAATAGTTAGCATATGCGTGGCATTTTTATAGATTGGTTTATTTTATAAATTCGAGACCGTTTTTATGAGGTAGGCTCCCTGGCTATATATCGACAAGAAGTCACCTTGTGCTGACTATGTTAATTTTAAAATCGTCTGTTCCGGTGAGAGGCTAAGGAGGCCCACTAGGCCAGTCTCACTGGTTACTATTTCCTTTTCATGTCCCAGTTTTCAAGACTGCTAGCTGTTAGAAACAATGTAAAGTTTTTATCTTCATAAAACTTATTTTATCATATAAAATTTTTACCATCGATTTCTTTACGTAGACCATGTCATGCATGCTAGCTTATTTATTTAGTGTCCATGAAACTCTTATTACGAGTGGCCTAATAGAATATAGTGTGGATATACGTGTTTTTAGGGGATAAATGCAATCGAGCATTTCGTGTGCATTTAAGGAAAATAACGTGTGACTCTTTATCTGTTTTAATTTATATCTTCTTTTTTCTTGAAGAATTTAATATTTTAGTTAGTTAGATGCACATATTGCTATTGGTGGACACCTAACTATATATTATATATGCACGAATCTTAATCGATCTCCCATATGTCTTGAGCAACTTGCATTCAACAACTATAGTAATAACAACATAATTTTAACTTTCCTAATGTTTGTACGTCTGCTCCAAAACTCTGATTGTAGCAGCTCTGCTCTAGAACCTATATTGCTTTCTCATAACTAGTGTTAGTGGCGGATAAATACCATTGACCTCTATATCTAGATTGATTTTTAAGGACTTCAGAACCAGTAAAAGAGGCACTCCAAAAAAAATATGCTGCACCACTCAAAACTCTATAGAGTTTGCAACTCTAGAGTTATGTGCTTGGCTGGCTATTCATCGGCTATCCCTAGCGTTTTGCTCTGGAGTCATGCTAAAGACTCGTAGAAAATTATTCCTGGCTTGTTGAAAATGTGGCCATGAATAAGTTCGTATTATGACGTATATACGAAACGTGCACAAAGTCTATATAGTAAGGTTTACTCTTCGAGGGACGTTCTACTGGGCTTAACAAACATACACGTGTGCACTAAACGAGCCATCATTTTAGTTCAATTGTTTCTAGATGCTTTGTTGACAAGTCGATCGAGAGATTGACCATACCTGAAAAAGATGTGCGGAAAAAGGCAGGTCGTAGAAGACATAACACCTGCGTCAAGTTTCTGGAAGCTAGGCTAGCTAGTTAGTTCGTACGTACAGACAGTTCAGATTTTCAAAGAGAGAGTTCATCTCCACGCTGTCGAAGCTTAAGCTTTTCTACAAGGGTCCGTTTAGATCCTTTGAATATTGAAAATTCTATTCTAAAATTTATAATTTAGACATAGCTTAATTAAGCTAATATGGTTTTGTATAAAATATATTTATATACTAGTGCCAGTTATATAAGAAAGATATTTATGTACTACATTTGTAATATAGGAAAGCGAGTTCGAAGAGCAGGTTGTAAATTATAGAGTAGAAATATAGAAATATAGCCTAATGATTCGTAAAATTAATTTTCAATTCCCACTTTATTAATTTGAGATAGTTTTATATCTAAACTTTAGAAAGTGATAAAATGTTAAATAGCAAACCAAATAGCCAACACAATTATATTCCAATTCCTCGAGATGAAGGGGTTTTGGCGCTTTTGTCGAGTTTTGAATGGAAATAGTGACCATTTTCATTATATCAGACAGAAGTCTTCACTCTCGAAACCAAACCTTCTGTCACTGTCAGAAAATATTTTAGCAAAATAAAAGGTCGGTATGTTGTTTCTAATTTCTAACCGACAGAAATGTCCTTCTAACCAGGGTCGGTCATAGACAGACCGGTTAGGGGATATTTGATATCCATGGACTAATATTTAATTTCTCTATTTTATTTTATTTTAGTTTCTAATTTGTTAAATACGTAGTTTCCGTATTTGGCGATTAAAAAACAAAAATAAAATAAAATGAATGGACTAAAAATTAGTCTCTAGATACCAAACATCGTAGCTGGTGTATATAATGCAGTCGGTTCAATACACAAGCCGGCAGTATTAGGGCATGTACAGTAGTGTTTTGTAAAGCCCCAAAAAATTGTATAAGAAAAAATAATAAAATAAATAAATAAATATGTTTATAAGTCGATGTTTTGGTATTATGGAACCCTTGGGAATTAATGGGTTTTCTTTTCTTTGTGCATATTCGATTAATGGGATTATAGTGGTCAAATAACAAATAAATAAATACATAAATGTGCATTCCATGCTGGGTTCTTGTATTTTTGCATTGGTACTCAAATTTATGAGACAAGTTTAAGTTTGAAAAATAGAACTTGAAAATAGAAAGAGAAATAAGAAAAGAGAATGAAATAGAAATGGAAAAGAATATACAAAGAAAAATATATATGAGTATCTATAATTCTTCATACTAAAACTTTATTTGGGAATTTAACCTATGTGTGAACTCACAAACAAGTTTGAATTCAAATACTAGAGTTTGAAATTTAGGAAGAAACTGAAAAAATAAATAAAGTGAAAAAGACTCCACTTGGCGCTATGGGCCATATCCTCCTCATACTAACCCATTTACTATCTCCCGCGGAACTGTTCTGCCAGTCGGCCCAAAACACCAAACCTTAGCCCAATTCCCTCTCCACCAGCCGACCCACGGTCCACATAGCGTCTCTAGCTTGTGGGACCGCTCCGCCAGGTCACCCCGCCTCCACGCCCGGACTCCTGTCGCGCGGGCCCTCCCTGCAGCCACCCTCTGTCCTCACGTGTCGCGTGTGGATCAGACGCTGCCGGTGGGCCATTCATGTCAGTTTCATCACCCAAACCGAATCACAACAGACCGCCATATTTCCCCCACCCGCCATCCGCGTTCTCCGGGGCTTGGCACGTCAAGCGCGCCAGCTGGGCAGGGTTGGTAGCTTGCCTCGCCGCAGACTCCGCGCACCTATAAAGCCGAGTCGTGTTCGCCATCGTTGCCTCAAGCTTTGCTTCGAAATACAGTGAGAGGGAGGATAGAAGTATGGGTCGCTGCCGGTGACTTCTGTCCGCGTTGACTCGCTGCCCTTGGTGTTTGGGCTTGGAGCTTCACCTTCCGGTGTGGAGTGCACGCGCGTTGTTGCAGAGCTTTGGGGGCCGACCAATCGCGAGCAATTGCTCGTCGGCGTTTCCCTTCCGCCGCGGTATTGCCTCTCTCCGTGGATAGCACTGCCTTGACCACCATATTCGGTGAGATTCGCTCCTATGGTATGTTGTACCCTCCTTCTTAGCATAGCACCGTTAGGGTTGAAGCTGGGGGCTCGGTGGGGCGGGAGTACGGAACTCTGGTGTACTCTCAGCCAAAGGCGCGGGCGTGCGCCACCATCTCTGGTGGTCGAGTTGGAGATGAAGCACCAGCACCGTCGGATCAAAACTGTGCGGCTCAGATTAGGCATGAAAGTACCCTTTCAGCGCATTGTATCTGGGGCGATGATCGACAATCGTTCGGCTCAGATGAGATCGGGGCTTCTTAAGATCTTGGCCATAGATGTTAGATCCAGCCATAGGGATTGCGTACCGGTTCGTGTGGGTACCGATTTAATCGTGGGCGTAGAATCCTGATCAGACGGCCCGTATCCAACGATACCCCTTCGCTGATCTCTTTTGCAAATAAACCCTCGGTAATATAATGAACTAACCCACCGTCCAAGACTGTGTGAAACATCTTGCGGTTTGGTCCCGAAATTTTATAAATTGAACCCTATGCTTCCTAGAATAGTAATATAAGTCTAGGGAGCATTAAAGTACCCAAAATAAATCTAGAAAATAGTTTTTAAGTGTAAAAATAAGTATAAATTTTTAGGAA
Organism: Zea luxurians; assembly: GCA_029449295.1. NCBI lineage: Eukaryota > Viridiplantae > Streptophyta > Magnoliopsida > Poales > Poaceae > Zea > Zea luxurians. The sequence goes on from JAOPSE010000109.1 coordinate 7,383,740, forward strand.
AGTCATATCTTCTCCGTTTCTGCTCCGATTTGACCTGTTTAAGTTGTGTTAGTTCCGTACTAAAGTTGTCTACATATTAACAATATTGTTTTATAAGATCACCTATTTTTATAAATAGATACTTAATTATCTTGTGTTTTGTAGATTTATCTTGCTAATCAAAGTTAATTGTCCATGAATATAAGTTGACTAAAGATAACCTATAATCAAGTTATAACTTGGACTAAAATTAAATTAATGGTTTCTTAGTAATATCTTTCTCACATGATAATCAACATAGAACATAGTTTTCCTGTTTAATCACATAAACCTTCGAAAAGTCATAACTTTATAACCGTAACTCCGAATTTAGTGACTCTTGAACCCACAATCTTGTAGCGACGCGTAGGATATTATTATGCAGTTTGTGCTTATGTTTGGTGTGATGTTAATTCTTCCTATACCATGTTTATTTGTATTGCTACGAATAACAGTGAGGTCACGAGAATCTGAGGATCATCTTGGTACTCGAAATCTCAAATCTAAGGCAAGTTGTGCCCTTGATCACTTTTCTTTACCCAATAATGTTCCTGTTAATCATTGTGACATGCTCAGGTTAATCTGATGGGACCTGATAGGTTTCCCTAGACTTGTTTATCCCACACCTTGTTTACCACTGAACTTTTGGGTAGCTTTTCTATTGCTCTACCTAGTTTTGGGATTAATATTACATTATGATCATGTTCCAATTATACTATTGTTTAATTATTGTTCATGACAAGATCATTATGTTAATTGGAACATGGAGCTTAACTTGAGAAACATGTGCTACCACAAGTGTGGAATGGGATGCCCTTGGCTGACTAATTAGGAAAGTTAGTGGAGGACTACCTTACCCGAAAGGGGCAAGGGCAGTAGGGGAGTTGCGTATAGGGAGGTTCTCGGGTTGATCACGTTGCGATGGCTTTTCGGACAAGGGATTCCTATATTGTCCTTCCTAGAAACTATAGCAGGTTTTCTGAAGCTAGTGGAACTTTGTAAAGGCCTCATAGTGGATCTCTAGCCATTCACCTCGCAAGTGTCTAAGGGTCTAGCTAACCCTAGCTAGACGGGATACACGACTTGTGGGTAAATGGCGCAACCTCTGCAGAGTGTAAATCTGGTATATCAGCCATGCTCGCGGTCATGAGCAGCTCAGGACTCTCTCATGATTAACTTATGGAACTAAACTTAATTTGTCATATGCATTGCATTGTGGGTGTTGTTATTAATTTGATCTCTTACTTATTTGGGTTGATATCTACTTATAATTAGTAACTGCTAATAAAATTTTGACCAAATCTAAAAGCAATGCTCAACTTTAACCACCTCCTTTGGTAAGCCTTACACTTCACATGAGCTCCCACCTTTGGTGAATTCATGCACATTATTCCCCATAACTTGTTGAGCGATGAACATATGTGAGCTCACCCTTGTTGTACTCACATCCCCCAGGTCAAGAACAGGTACCACTGGATGAGGCGCATGAAGAATGTTGTGATGAGTTCGTGAGTGGTCTAGGCCGTCGTCTCCCAGTCAACTATGGTTGCTGGATCGTTGTCTGCATATGATGTAATTATTTAGCTGTTTTGTACAGAACTCCTATTATATAGTAAAGATGTGACATTCGTATCTGTACCATGAGTCATCATATGTGTGAGACCTGGTCCCAACACACTTGGTGATTATTGTAACACCCCTGGTGTTACTGTTACTAAAACTTGAGCATAACATCATGAGCATCAGCATTTCATATGTTTGATACACCTAGGATGCATTCACTAGGTAAAAATTTCAAACAAGTTGTATTGTTATAGCATTTTGCAAATAAGACCGTAGTGTAGGGTACTTAACCCTAAATGGGGATTAGAAGGGCAAAACAGGGACTAAATAGAGAAAACCCCAAAGATTAAGTGAAATAGTCATAAAATATTACTAAGGATGGGTCTAAGTTACATTTACATCCCTGAGATACCAAAAACCCTAAAAAGGACCCTGGAAAACCCTAAATCCAAACCCTAGGGGCCTATGTGCAAAAATAGTGCACTTGTGAACTAAAGTGCAAAAACCATGTTAAATAAGTATCTTAAGTACTATGGTTCACAAGAAGGTGGATTTGCAATCTAAACCCTAAGTTTTGGGCTTATATGCAAAAAGCCACACTTTTTCTCAAATGATTAAGTTTGATTTTCAATGATATTGGCTCAACTTTGGAGCTCTATATCTTCCAAATTATTGAGAATTTGCCTTAGGTCACCACATCAAATATGTAGATCTATCTTAGGTGAATAACTTTGCTTAAGAGAGTAAGCATGGTTGTTGTGAAGAATTTGGAGAAAAAGTGCACTCAAAGTTGAACTTTCAGGCTGTCTGAAGTATGAAATTCAGACTAACAGTGGTACTGAGTCAACTTTGAACTGGAAATCAACCTAGATCTAATAAGAATTTGGCTATGGTTGCTATAACAAGATTTTTGTTGGATCATCAGACAACAACTTTGTTACTGGCCGATCCACTGGTTGCCATTGAAAATCGGAAGAAAATTAGCGCCAAACTTGCTCGGTCAGTTCAACTGAATGAGGAAGTCCCATGGTATAGTACTGCAACTGAAATAGATCAGATCAACAACTCAGCTCACCGCCGACGAGCCGCGCCCAGATTCGCGCTCATCCCGCCGTGATTCGTGCTTGAATCGTGTGGATAGCGTCTGGGATCGAATAAGAGTCCTCGCCGTGGATAGACTCCAGCCATTAAACAACTCCGACCACCGTACCGTACTTGCCATGGCCACTGCAGATAAGCTCGCCAGTGACAGCCATCGCACGGCTTGGCGCCACGTGCCCTGACACCTCCGTCGCGTCGCCGTGACTCTCTATAGCCGTCTAATCGTCGCTGATGAGTTCGCCATGACGGAAGACACCAATCCACTGCGCCAGTACCCTTTCTCCCCTCCGGCCGCTGCACGTCGTCGCCCAAATTCACGGCCACCGCTCGAGGGCTCTATAAATTGACCGCGCCCTCAGCTCCGTCATGTAATCAAGCAGCTAGCGCATCCACCTGCATCTCAAATCCTCCACCAGAGAACTCGAATTTTGGATTTCCCCCAATCTGCTCAAGAACACTGCACAGTTTAGCCTCCCCGCGGCCAGCGCGATTCAGGTCAGTCCATGTCTTCTGCTTCCCCGTTTAAGTATTCTCATGTGTCTGCGATGCTCGCCGACCCACCTAATTGAGCTAGACCGCCGCCAATCGCCGGGAACGCGTGGTTCTTTGGTTCATCCGCGCGGTTACCGTGGCCAGACCGAATTAGCTCATCATTGTTGAAATTAACTTGGGGAAAACATTGGATAGGACTTGAATTCGGTTTCAACCGAAGTAGGCCACCAGTCCTTAAGTAAATCACCCGGTACAAGCTCGCCAGAGCTCGGCTCTGCGCTTGTCGCCGTCGGGGACTTCGGGCGGCGAAGAATTAGAACTCGGGGGACATTTATGTAAACTGTCAGTGACCTATTACAACAGTACGATGAACTCGGTTCAAGATATTCAAAACCGCGGGGGCCTCCGTGCAAAATCTGCAGGCGCGCGGGCGCGCTTCTGCTGTTGCTGGGCCGGTCCGGATCAGATTGGGTCCAATACTGTTACAAGTTTTTCTTTTTCTTTTTCTTCCAGAGCCAAATAAATTCTAGGAAATTGTAGAAAAATCCTAAAAATGTCAAACCAATTTTGTTAGATTCCTAATTTTCCATAGAATTTAATAAAAATAGTTTTATGATTTTTAGGACAAATAGGGAATTTTGGGTTATTTAAAATAGCCTAAAGCATTGCTTCCGGATTTTTAGAAAATAGATAATAATTCCAAAAATGCCCAAACTTTTTATTTGAACTCTAAGCATTATTTAGAAGCCTTGGGTAGAATTTGGTTTGATTTGGACCTTGTTTGATACTAGAACCCAAAACCCTACCCCCTGCTCTTTGAACTTCACTAATGACTCCGGAAACCCTAAGTTCTCGGAGTTCCATGAAGGAAAGTTGTATTCAAGACTTTAGATAATAAACTATTATTATCTTTGCACTCTCATGAGCATTACATGGCATTAAGTCATATATATATATGGTTATATTTAGAAAACGAGGAAGAGGTTGAGATAGAAGAAGAGAAGACTCAACCACCACCACCTGCGGAACATCAGGCAGGGAATTGTTTTTTACTTTGACATCTGCGGATCCGAGCCTGACTCACCTATAAACGATTTTAAAAATCTTTTTCACTTGCTTGATGCATTAGGTGATAGGAGTTGATTGCTAAAACAATTCCTGCATTACCTTCGTTGGATTTGATTACCTTCCTTGAAATCCCTGTTTTACAAAAAGATTTTGATGCTTAGCTTTGCTCTAGAAAAACAAAAGGTTTTTGTTTTTTTACAAAAGATGATGTGGCAAAAGTGGGTGGGATGTTTTCGAAAATAAAACTTGATGGTGGATCCATCATGGCCGTGATGGGTTCAACATCGGAAAAGATGTACCTCTGCCAGGTACCAAACTTTGGGTTTGAAATGATTAAGCTGAGACCGGGTGGGTGACTTGCACGAGAAAGGAGTCTCGGTGTAGTGTCTCCGTATGAGTCGATTAAGGACCGTGTCGATGTAGGCTTGATGACCGAGGACCCTTTAACTGGTCACATGTTCGTCATGGGTAAGCCTTGCCTCGGGCAGACTAAGGCCAGAATAAGATAACACGCAATGGGCGTGGAGCGATGGTGAGAGTAGCGTGTACCCTCCGTGGCAAGAGGCTGGACGGTGGTGTATCTGTGCTCTCGGTTGACGTGAACCTGATCCGGTCTTAAGAACCCCAGTGGCGGGTTGACATATGCAAGGGTTAAGTGCTACATATGTCGTGTGATTGGAGATCCTCAGCTGAGTATAATCGATTCGGATCGCCATACCTTTGCGGTTATGAAGACTTGGTCACTGCCCTATACGTAGAAATCCAGTAAAGATGATGGGTTGTTAAGAAATCGGCTAGTGCAGGTCAAGTGTTTGAACTAGGGTAGAAAGAACTCTAGTTGTAGGTAATCTTACTTAACCTGAAAAATTAAAATTGGATTTTAAGGATCCACTTTTAGTAAGCATTTCTGCAAAACAGAGTCTTTGATTATTGAGAAGCCTTACCTTGACTCCCTTATAACCAGCATACCCTTGAGAGTCTTTTCTTTAGTCGGGTAAGACTTGCTGAGTAATTCCATACTCAGGGTTTTATTCCCCGTTGTTTTTAGGTGAGGAAGTGACAAACTTTTGTTGCTTCTGTTCTAAGGTGGTACCGAAGGAAGAACACCAGGAATGAAGTTGCGAGAGGAAAGGATCCTCCATAAGAACTTTTGTTTAAAACTTTATGGGAGGAGTTTTTGCCTCCCTTGGTGTGTAATAATATTACTCTGCACTCATAGGATATATTCTGGTCTGTAAATATTTAACTCTATCTTACTTTTAAATAAAGGTAAGTTCATGTAATTGCTTCCGCATTCTCGTAACTCCGATGCTTGTAATGTCTGCGTGACGGGTGAAACACTCTTGGGAAAGGTAAGAAAAGCAGATATCGAACTTGTCAAGTGATTCAGGGGCACCTACAGGGTTGTTTGAGGTCCGTTGGACAAGGACAACTGTAGGTGGGCCTAATTACTTGGGAGGTTCCGTCATAGCTGGTATCGGAGCGAAGCCCTTCTCTGCAGATATTATGAGGCATCTTCAAAAGGATTTTCTAAAGACTTATCTAGAAAATCTCTTCCCTTCTTACCTAAGTATTTCTGAAGAGTTTATCTTAAAGACCAGATAGTAAGAGTGCAACATATAGAAGGGGTGAATCAACTAAGGTTGATTCTGTAATTATACATGTATCATGCTAAGAACTATGCTAATAAAATTTTCCCCCTTAGAAAAATGTCGCCGCGCACGAGGAGAACTGCGTGCAAGCATACTGGCCCAATTGGTGTGCCATGTCATCAACTGACCCCAAGACACGAGGATAGCAGTAGTGGGAGTAATGATCCGATTGGGGATCTTGAAGCGCAAGTGAATTGGCTTCAAACAGAACTCCAACACAGGACTGACATATGGGTCGTAGATGGCGACAGAATCAATGAATTGAGAAGTGACGTCCGCCGCCTGCGAGATCAGCTCGTGGACCGAGATTTAGCGCTCGACTAGGTAGTTCAATCTCGTTCGCTTGCCTAGGCTAAGGAGGCAAAGGCTCAAGCTCGAGTAGAAGAGCTCAGCTCGGCCATTGATGACCTGCAGGCTTATTGCAATACTCTACATGAAGAAGTTCATGTACTGTATTCACAATTGCACCCCAGTGAACCTGCGGATCCTGTCGGGACGGAAGTCGGACCTTCTCATGTAGCGGGAGAAGCTTTTGGTGGCGAATTGGACCTTTTCAGGCCCCCTCCCTCTATGAGGTTGGTCGATGAGTGGTCTCCCACGCCCAACGACGAGGCTGCCAGGAGCAACAGGAAGCAGGAGTAGTGGTGTAATAGTAGAAATAGAAGTAGTGTTATTGTATAATAGGTAGTGTTATTGTATAATAGGTAGTGAAATCCTGTTGTAAAATTCGAGTCTGTAACATTACTCTTTTTAGTAATGTAAAATGGATGGTTTTCTTTGGCATGTCATATTGTTTTCAAATGTTTGTTGCCACAGATGCCTTCCTGGACTCGTGCTCAGGACGGGGCTAGTACCTCCCGTGGGAGGGAGGCAACACCAAACCCACCTCCAGTCCCCCCCACACTTGCCGAGGCTATCGCCGCCTTGGTAAACGCGACAACGGATAATACCCGTTTCCTACGAGAGATGGCGGGTCAACAACTCCAACAACAAGGCGGGCGGGGCTATCAGCAAGGCCCCCGTGAGACCTCTTATTTGGACTTCTCCAAGACGCGCCCACTGTTGTTCGTCAAGGCGGAAGACCCTTTAGAGGCGGACGAATGTATCCGCGTCATTGAGCAGAAATTTGGACTTCTTCGGTGTTTTGAAACTCAGAAGCCCCTGTTCGCGGCTCAGCAATTGCGTGGCCCTGCCAGCACCTGGTGGGGGAACTTTGTTGACGTACAACCGGCTGGTCATCCAGTAACCTGGGATGAGTTTAAGTTGGCCTTCAGAGAGCATTATGTACCTGAGGGAGTCCTCCACCTGAAACAGGAGGAATTTATGAAGCTGAAGCAAGGAGGGGATACTGTTAATCAGTATCTCAATAAATTTAATCACTTATCCCAGTATGCAATCGATCAAGTTAACACAGATTTGAAGAAGAAGAATTGTTTTATGAGAGGTTTAAATGATCGACTGCAAAGAAAGATGGCAACCTGCATCGACCTTACTTATGGAAGAGCTGTCAGTACAGCATTGGCAGTTGAAGCAAAGTATGCAGGCGCCGGAAAATCCAAGGGTTTTGGAGGTGATGGGCCTAGTTAGGGCCCCGTGAAAAGGCAACGGTTAGTTATCCGGCCTTTCAACCAGAATCGCTCTTCCTCTCGTCCACCCTCCTTCCCTTTTAAGCAACCAGTGTTCATCCGTCCCAATACTGCCCCCATTACAACAAGTCAGCCGGGTGCCCCATGCACTCGATTCCCTGCCCTTCCCAGTTCGTCAACGGGATGCTTCAATTGCGGAAAATCTGGGCATTTTATTAAGGATTGCCCCTACCCGAAGCAGAATCGCTCAAACGATCAACAAGGTACTGGGAATTCTTCTCAAGCTAAGGGAAATGCGGGCAAGAACATAAAGAAGACGGGGCGAATTTATTACACTCAAGTGGCCACCACACCGGACGGTGAACCGATAATGATGGGTACGTTCCTTGTGGCCAATCATCCCGCAGTTATTCTCTTTGATTCTGGTGCTTCGCATACATTCATCAGCAAGAAATTTGTGGAGCAATATTGCATTTCATACCATGAATCAAAGGAAGGGTTTAAAATTCATTCACCTGGGGGAAAAAATATTTACTAGAGAAGTGGCTTACCAAGTGCTTATAACCTTGGCCGGACGGGACTTTCCTACTAATATGATTGTTCTGAAAGGCTAAGACATAGATGTGATTTTGGGCATGAATTGGTTGGCCCGACATAAAGCAACCCTCAACACTGATCAGAGAACCATCAGTTTGAGTCATAATCAAGAGGAAATTCTTTTGTCTATCCCCATTCCAACCAAAACTACTGGCAGAGTTTATGAAGCCATTATACCGGAGATCAAGGATATTCCGGTAGTATGCGAGTTCCCAGATGTCTTTCTAGAGGATTTGCCTGGATTGCCACCCGAAAGAGATGTAGAGTTTGTAATTGAGTTGAAGCCCGATACGGCTCCCATTTCTAGAAGATCGTACCGAATGCCTCCAAATGAGCTGACAGAACTGAAGATTCAATTACAAGACCTACTAGAAAAAGGATTCATCCAGCCAAGCTCGTCGCCATGGGGTTGTCCAGCCATATTCGTCAAGAAGAAGGATCAAACTTTACGGATGTGTGTGGATTATCGACCCCTGAATGAGGTCACTATCAAGAACAAGTACCCTCTTCCACGGATTGACATTTTATTTGATCAACTGACCGGGGTGAGGGTATTCTCCAAGATTGATCTCAGATCAGGCTATCATCAGATCCGTATTCGGCCCGAGGATATACCAAAAACCGCATTCACTACGCGGTATGGATTATTTGAATACCTTGTAATATCTTTCGGACTGACAAATGCTCCTGCCCACTTCAATTATCTGATGAACTCGGTATTCATGCCCGAGTTGGACAAGTTTGTGGTGGTCTTCATAGATGATATCTTAATATATTCCAAGAATGAAGAGGAGCATGCTCAACATTTACGGATCATATTAACGCGCTTGAGAGAACATCAGTTATATGCCAAGTTCAGTAAATGCGCGTTTTGGCTGGAAGAAATTCAATTTCTGGGACACGTGTTATCTGCCAAGTGGATTGCGGTGGATCCCAGCAAAGTCAAGGACATTTTGGAGTGGAAACCCCCGACTACTGTTCATCAAGTCCGAAGTTTCCTTAGACTGGCTGGTTATTACCGCCGATTTATACCAGATTTTTCCAAGCTTGTGAAGCCAATCACAAGTCTATTGAAGAATGAGACTAAATTCAATTGGTCTTCAAAGTGTAATGAAGCCTTTGAGCACTTGAAGATATTATTAACCACTGCTCCGGTATTGGCTCAGTCGGACATTAATAAGCCCTTTGATGTGTATTGTGACGCATCAGGCAGTGGTCTCGGCTGCGTATTAATGCAAGAAGGCCGAGTAATCGCATATGCTTCAAGGCAGTTGCGCCGGCATGAGGAGCATTATCCTACTCATGATCTGGAGCTAGCTGCAGTGGTTCATGCCCTGAAGATTTGGCGTCATTATCTGCTGGGTAATATCTGTCACATTTATACAGATCATAAAAGTTTGAAGTATATCTTTACCCAGTCAGAGATCAATATGAGACAAAGGAGATGGCTTGAGCTGATCAAGGATTATGAATTAGAGATCCATTATCACCCAGGCAAAGCAAATGTAGTGGCAGATGCACTCAGTCGCAAGGCTTTCTGCCATTGTCTAACAATGAGGACTTCTGACATTACATTATGCCAGGAGATGGAAAATTTGAACCTGGGAATGATTCAGCATGGGACTTCAAATCATTTGAAGCTGGAGTCAGTCATCTTACAAAGGATAATTGACGCACAGAAAAATGATGAGGGTATGAAACATATACGTGAGAAGATAAGGGCTGGAAAAGCCAAATGTTTCAAAGAAGACGATCAAGGCATTGTATGGTTCAACAACCGCATAGTGGTGCCTAAAAATGAAGAAATCCACCAACAAATATTAGATGAAGCACATCTTAGTCACTATTCTATTCATCCCGAAAGCACTAAGATGTATCATGATCTAAAGCAACATTACTGGTGGACGAAGATGAAAATTGAAATTGCACGCTATGTGGCTAGATGTGACACTTGTAAATGTGTCAAGGCCATACACCTGAAAGCTGCCAGTCCATTACAATCTTTACCAATACCAACATGGAAATGGGAAGATATTACTATGGACTTCATTGTGGGATTACCCAGAACAACAAAAGGTTTTGACTCCATTTGGGTTATCATTGATCGACTTACAAAGATCGCCCACTTCCTTCCAGTCAAAGTAAAATATCCCATCATCACCTATGCAGAGCTGTACATTGCTCGCATTCTCAGTTTGCACGGGGTTCCGAAGACTATAGTGTCGGATCGTGGACCTCAATTCGTATCCAAATTCTGGGAAGAACTTCATAAATCCCTGGGTACCAAATTGCTCCACAGTTCGGCCTATCATCCTCAAACAAGTGGGCAGACTGAGAGGGTCGATCAAATACTTGAAGATATGCTGCGGGCATGTGTGCTGGAATTCCCATAGAAATGGGATGAATGTTTACCACTAGCAGAGTTCTCATATAATAATAGCTATCAAGAAAGTATCAAGATGGCACCCTTCGAAGCTTTATATGGACGACGATGCCGTACTCCGCTAAATTGGTCTGAACCTGGTGAAAGGTACTTCTTCAGGTCTGATATGGTGAAAGAGACCGAAGAAAAAGTTCAAAGAATAATTCATAATTTGAAGAAAGCTCAAGCTCGTCAGAAAAGTTATGCAGACAAACGACGAATGCCCTTGTATTTTCTGGTTGGAGATTATGTTTATCTGAAGGTCTCCCTAATGAAGGGTGTATCGCGTTTCGGGGTTAAAGGGAAGCTTGCAGCCCGGTACATTGGTCCATTCCCTATACTTGAATAGTGTGGACCAGTGGCGTACCGACTTCAACTACCCGAAACCTTGTCCGTCGTACATAATGTGTTCCACGTGTCTCAATTGAAGAAGTGTCTTCGGGTTCCAGACCGAACCATTGAAGTAACAGATGTTGTCCTAGAGCCAGACTTGACATATTTTGAGCACCCTATTCGAGTCTTGGATCAAAAGGACAGGGTTACCCAGAGAAAAACTCTCAAGTTTTACAAGATACAGTGGAACCAACATTCCGAAGATGAGGCTACTTGGGAAACTCAAGACTTCTTAGATAAGAATTTCCCAGGCTTTTTAGCCTCCTGTAATTTGTAAAGTGTATAAAGTGGTTGTAATAAAGGAGTGAGCCCCAAACCACCGCTGCCCTGTACCAAAAATAAGGAAATAAAAGTATGTTGCGTTTCCTTTTCCATTACTTACCCTAGGACTTTTAATCTCGGGACGAGATTCTTATATGGGGGGAAGGATGTAACACCCCTGGTGTTACTGTTACTAAAACTTGAGCATAACATCATGAGCATCAGCATTTCATATGTTTGATACACCTAGGATGCATTCACTAGGTAAAAATTTCAAACAAGTTGTATTGTTATAGCATTTTGCAAATAAGACCCTAGTGTAGGGTACTTAACCCTAAATGGGGATTAGAAGGGCAAAACAGGGACTAAATAGAGAAAACCCCAAAGATTAAGTGAAATAGTCATAAAATATTACTAAGGATGGGTCTAAGTTACATTTACATCCCTGAGATACCAAAAACCCTGAAAAGGACCCTGGAAAACCCTAAATCCAAACCCTAGGGGCCTATGTGCAAAAATAGTGCACTTGTGAACTAAAGTGCAAAAACCAAGTTAAATAAGTATCTTAAGTACTATGGTTCACAAGAAGGTGGATTTGCAATCTAAACCCTAAGTTTTGGGCTTATATGCAAAAAGCCACACTTTTTCTCAAATGATTAAGTCTGATTTTCAGTGATATTGGCTCAACTTTGGAGCTCTATATCTTCCAAATTATTGAGAATTTGCCTTAGGTCACCACATCAACTATGTAGATCTATCTTAGGTGAATAACTTTGCTTAAGAGAGTAAGCATGGTTGTTGTGAAGAATTTGGAGAAAAAGTGCACTCAAAGTTGAACTTTCAGGCTGTCTGAAGTATGAAATTCAGACTAACAGTGGTACTGAGTCAACTTTGAACTGGAAATCAACCTAGATCTAATAAGAATTTGGCTATGGTTGCTATAGCAAGATTGTTGTTGGATCATCAGACAACAACTTTGTTACTGGCCGATCCACTGGTTGCCATTGAAAATCGGAAGAAAATTAGCGCCAAACTTGCTCGGTCAGTCCAACTGAATGAGGAAGTCCCATGGTACAGTACTGCAACTGAAATAGATCAGATCAACAACTCAGCTCGCCGCCGACGAGCTGCGCCCAGATTCACGCTCATCCCGCCGTGATTCGTGCTCGAATCGTGTGGATAGCGTCTGGGATCGAATAAGAGTCCTCGCCGTGGATAGACTCCGGACATTAAACAACTCCGGCCACCGTACCGTACTTGCCACGGCCACTGCAGATAAGCTCGCCAGTGACAGCCATCGCACGGCTTGGCGCCACGTGCCCTGACACCTCCGTCGCATCGCCGTGACTCTCTATAGCCGTCTAATCGTCGCCGGTGAGTTTGCCACGACGGAAGACACCAATCCACTGCGCCAGTACCCTTTCTCCCCTCCGGCCGCCGCACGTCGTCGCCCAAATTCACGGCCACCGCTCGAGGGCTCTATAAATTGACCGTGCCCTCAGCTCCGTCATGTAATCAAGCAGCTAGCACATCCACCTGCACCTCAAATCCTCCACCAGAGAACTCGAATTTTGGATTTCCTCCAATCTGCTCAAGAACACTGCACAGTTTAGCCTCCCCGCGGCCAGCGCGATTCAGGTCAGTCCATGTCTTCTGCTTCCCCGTTTAAGTATTCTCATGTGTCTGCGATGCTCACCGATCCACCTAATTGAGCTAGACCGCCGCCAATCGCCGGGAACACGTGGTTCTTTGGTTCATCCGCGCGGTTACCGTGGCCAGACCGAATTAGCTCATCATTCTTGAAATTAACTTGGGGAAAACATTGGATAGGACTTGAATTCGGTTTCAACCAAAGTAGGGCACCAATCCTTAAGTAAATCACCCGGTACAAGCTCGCCAGAGCTCGGCTCTGCGCTTGTCGCCGTCGGGGACTTCGGGCGGCGAAGAATTAGAACTCGGGGGACATTTATGTAAACTGTCAGTGACCTATTACAACAGTACGATGAACTCGGTTCAAGATATTCAAAACCGCGGGGGCCTTCGTGCAAAATCTGCAGGCGTGCGGGCGCGGGCGCGCTTCTGCTGTTGCTGGGCCGATCCGGATCAGATTGGGTCCAATATTGTTACAAGTTTTTCTTTTTCTTTTTCTTCGAGAGCCAAATAAATTCTAGGAAATTGTAGAAAAATCGTAAAAATGTCAAACCAATTTTGTTAGATTCCTAATTTTCCATAGAATTTAATAAAAATAGTTTATGATTTTTAGGACAAATAGGGAATTTTGGGTTATTTAAAATAGCCTAAAGCATTGCTTCTGGATTTTTAGAAAATAGATAATAATTCCAAAAATGCCCAAACTTTTTATTTGAACTCTAAGCATTATTTAGAAGCCTTGGTTAGAATTTGGTTTGATTTGGACCTTGTTTGATACTAGAACCCAAAACCCTACCCCCCTGCTGTTTGAACTTCACTAATGACTCCGGAAACCCTAAGTTCTCGGAGTTCCGTGAAGGAAAGTTGTATTCAAGGCTTTAGATAATAAACTATTATTATCTTTCACTCTCATGAGCATTACATGGCATTTAGTCTTATATATATGGTTATATTTAGAAAACGAGGAAGAGGTTGAGATAGAAGAAGAGAAGACTTCACCACCACCACCTGCGGAACATCAGGCAGAGAATTGTTTTTACTTTGACATCTGCGGATCCGAGCCTGACTCACCTATAAACGAAGGCAAGCCCCGGTGCATTTGCCACCTCCTTGTGTTTTAAAAATCTTTTTCACTTGCTTGATGCATTAGGTGATAGGAGTTGATTGCTAAAACAATTCCTGCATTACCTTCCTTGGATTTGATTACCTTCCTTGAAAACCCTGTTTTACAAAAAGATTTTGATGCTTAGCTTTGCTCTAGAAAAACAAAAGGTTTTTGTTTTTTTACAAAAGATGATGTGGCAAAAGTGGGTGGGATGTTTTCGAAAATAAAACTTGATGGTGGATCCATCATGGCCGTGATGGGTTCAACATCGGAAAAGATGTACCTCTGCCAGGTACCAAACTTTGGGTTTGAAATGATTAAGCTGAGACCGGGTGGGTGACTTGCACGAGAAAGGAGTCTCGGTGTAGTGTCTCCGTCTGAGTCGATTAAGGACCGTGTCGATGTAGGCTTGATGACCGAGGACCCTTTAACTGGTCACATGCCTCGTCATGGGTAAACCTTGCCTCGGGTAGACTAAGGCCAGAATAAGATAACACGCAATGGGCGTGGAGCGATGGCGAGAGTAGTGTGTACCCTCCGTGGCAAGAGGCTGGACGGTGGTGTATCTGTGCTCTCGGTTGACGTGAACCTGATCTGGTCTTAAGAACCCCGGTGGCGGGTTGACATATGCAAGGGTTAAGTGCTACATATGTCGTGTGATTGGAGATCCTCAGCTGAGTATAATCGATTCAGATCGCCGTACCTTCGCGGTTATGAAGACTTGGTCACTGCCCTGTACATAGAAATCCAGTAAAGATGATGGGTTGTTAAGAAATCGGCTAGTGCAGGTCAACTGTTTGAACTAGGGTAGAAAGAACTCTAGTTGCAGGTAATCTTACTTAACCTGACAAATTAAAATTGGATTTTTAAGGATCCACTTTTAGTAAGCCTTACCTTGACTCCCTTATAACCAGCATACCCTTGAGAGTCTTTTCTTTAGTCGGGTAAGACTTGCTGAGTAATTCCATACTCAAGGTTTTATTCCCCGTTGTTTTTAGGTGAGGAAGCGATAAAATTTTGTTGCTTATGTTCTAAGGTGGTACCGAAGGAAGAACACCAGGAATGAAGTTGCGAGAGGAAAGGATCCTCCATAAGAACTTTTGTTTAAAACTTTATGGGAGGAGTTTTTGCCTCCCTTGGTGTGTAATAATATTACTCTGCACTCATAGGATATATTCTGGTCTGTAAATATTTAACTCTATCTTACTTTTAAATAAAGGTAAGTTCATGTAATTGCTTCCGCATTCTCGTAACTCCGATGCTTGTAATGTCTGCGTGACAGGTGAAACGCTCTTGGGAAAGGTAAGAAAAGCAGATACCGAACTTGTCAAGTGATTCAGGGGCACCTACAGGGTTGTTTGAGGTCCGTTGGACAAGGACAACTGTAGGTGGGCCTAATTACTTGGGAGGTTCCGTCACAATTATTTCGCGCCCAGGTTTTGGTGCCCCTAGAACCCGGGTGTGACATGTTTAATATAGAGGCTCTTGAGGTGTCGGAGTATTTGCAAAAAATTCGTGGAGCTATCTATCCGTGAAGAGACGTCTCTGGCTCGTAACCCAAGAAATAAAAGACGCCTTCGCTTCTCTTGTATGAATACATCGTCTGTTATATCGATCTGATGCTCTACAGACACATTCACTTCTACATTTATTAATAAACTACATTTATAGACACTCCATTATATAATATTCTCTTAGTTGTCGATTGTACTTGTGAGACCACCTAGAGGGGGTGAATAGGTGATCCTGTAAAAATTAGCTCACAAAACAAACTTGGACTAATATTGGATTAGTAAAAGCAAGAGCTAAGTCCGAATGAAGAGGATAAGAGGAGTGAACTTTTTCACTTAATTGCTCTCACAAGGCGAGTATTAAACTTAGAGCAATTATGAAGTGAAGTGAACTATAAGAAAGAGTAGAATTTCTATAAGGTATAAAGACAAGTGACACGACAATTTTATCCCGTGGTTCGGTCAAGCGTAAAATGCTTGTCTAACCCATGTGGTGTCCCAATGGACGAGGGTTGCACTCAACCCCTCTCAAGCAATCCACTGATCAAATTGAGTACCACGATTCTCTTTCTTATCTCAACTTTCTCCCGTTGTGAGGAATCTCCACAATTTGGAGTCTCTCATGCCTTACACAATTTGATCTCAAATGAACTCAAGAGTAAGAGGAGTAGAAACACACACAAGAGACAACTCAGTGGAGTTAGAACTTAAAAAAGTGCTTGGATCTCAATCTATCAAGGCAATAACGTGGTCGCAGTGTCTCAGTGTCTAAGGATGTTCAAAGGATGCTTGGTGTTTTGCTCCATGCGCCTAGGGGTCCCTATTATAGCCTCAAGGGACTTAGGAGTCGTTGGAGCTCCAATAGGCAGGCTCTGATTGCCTTCTGTCCGTGGGCGCACCAGACAGTCCGGTGCACCACTGGATTGTGAACAGTGCATGATTCCCTTCCTTGTTTGGCAAAGCCGACTATTGCTAGCCCCGGTCCTATGGCACACTGGACAGTCTGGTGGCGCACCGGACAGTCTGGTGCGACCTGGTGACCGTTAGCCGAGTCCACGTGTCGTCCGCTGATCACACGGTCGACCATTGGCTAGGCTCGCGGCTAGCACATCAGACAGTCCGGTAAATTGTAGCCACGACGCCCTGGCTTTTTCCTGAGAACGACCTATTCTCCGGGCGCGCCAGCTTGGCACTGGACACTGTCCGGTGCACACCAGATAGTTCGGTGCACCGCAGGCTGGTGCAAGTTTGGCTAGACTTAGTCAAACTTCTCCAATTGAATTTCTCTTGATTTGAGAAGATCCCTAGCACTTAGTAGAACATAGTTAGTGCCAAAAACAATTTACTGAGTGCTGGAATCATACCTTTGTTTCTCCAATATTGTAGAGTTTGCAATTTTCTTCTCTTTAAGTCTGATCTCATATTAGTCTAAACAAAATGTGTTGAGCATCTAATCACCAAAACAATATAGAAATGGCCCAAGGGCACATTTCCAT
This sequence comes from Zea luxurians, assembly GCA_029449295.1. NCBI lineage: Eukaryota > Viridiplantae > Streptophyta > Magnoliopsida > Poales > Poaceae > Zea > Zea luxurians. The sequence goes on from JAOPSE010000109.1 coordinate 7,400,655, forward strand.
TTCAACTCGGAGAACCATTTTGGTGTCTCTCCACTATACATATCCTTATATTTATGAGCTGTCGGCTGGTATATTAAACTGTTTGGGCCTGTTTGGGAGTAAAGTTTATCAATACCATATTTTTATAATACTATAGTATTTGAATGCTAAAGCACAACCAAAGTATTCCAATACCATAGTTTCGCACGCGTAATACTATTGTTTTACTAGTGTATTCGCAATACCGTGGTTTTTAATACATAGTTTTTGGAACTTTTGCCAACACCATTCTGTATAAAATACCAAAGTATTATCAAATACCATGGTATTGCATTGGTATTGTCGGCTTCATACCTGAACCAAAAGTGATCATAGGTATAGCACTATTTACTTATGTGTCACTACTATATGAATCTTAACAAACATAGTTATTGGGTTGTCGAGGCGGGCAAGCATCCGTCTCATAGCTCCAATCGCTAGCTATAAGGATCTTTGTAGCCTACCATTTATCCTATTTGTATAGTGATTATCTCTTAAGTATTAATGCATGACTTCACTTGTCTCTCTCCCAAAGCTTTTTAGTTCTTATGTCAAAGCCAACTATAAGTTTACAACTCGCATCTCCTCTCTCTCGTCTTTTCTCTTCTCCAACTCATCATTTAGCTAGCTTATAGCTTTTTATTATACTTGGTCTACCAAAATCTAGTGTTAATTCAACTTTAAGGAGGAGGGCTCCATTAATACGATTAACGCAAGCGGTCTTCTTATAACGACCACCAGCATTAACAACTATTAAGGGTATGTACAACCCCATTAATTAAGGGGTTTATATGGGGATAATTGAAAAAAAATCAGGAGACGGGTTCTTCGAAGAGTCTGTCTCTTCACCACTTTATATACATATTGTCAACGAATTTGTTGCTTCATCTAAATGTGTAAAAGATCATAGTACACTTAAAACGGAGTACTCTACCATTAAGTTAGTAACCCAGATAAAAATGGATCTCTTAGGTTTTATCAAAATCTAAAAATAGATGAAATTACACCACATTGAATTGACAAGACATCAAATGAAAGATTTTCGAATGCATTAAAAACACTCAAATACCAAAATGAACAGATCGGGTAAATTTTTACTAAGGCTATGGTTAAAAATATGTGTCTTTGTTAATCACTTTCAAATTTTAAAAATTAGTTTTCTAATATTTAACTTGAATTTGAATTAGATTTCTATTTTCACAATTTAAATACAGATAGCATATATTGAGAACGTAGAGAATACACGTGTAGAGAAAACACACACATGCATGCCGCACACATAGGCGCGTGCACACACAAAGAGATAGATAACACGGACAATATAAGTTACATATTATGTATACTAGCATATAGCACGTACTAATTCTACGATCCCACGGAGGGGAAGAGTCGACAACGGCGTCGACAACGTGAGGGGAGATGTTGATGGCGGCGGCAGCGCGAGCGAGGGGAGGGGCGGCAGGGAGGGGGATGATGGGGACGGTGGGGTCGCGGGGTGGGAGAGGATAATAGATGAGATACAAGGAATGATTCAAATAATATTGTCCATTAGATTTTGGTAAGGGAGGAAGGGTTATCAAGCGATCTAAACCGTTGGGCGGGAGACGCAATCACGACTCGTCCGAGGCCAACCTCAACCGGAAGACACAGTCAGGACTCGCTCAATGCCAACCTCGGCCGGGAGACGTAGGGACGACTCGCCCAAGGCCATCCTTGGGCGGGAGACACAATCATGCCTCGCCCGAGGCCATCCACGGACGGGAGATGCAGTCACGTCGCGCCCGAGGCCATCCTTGGATGGGAGATGCAGTCACGCCTTGCCTGAGGCCATTCTTAGATGGGAGAAGCACTCACTCGTCGCCCGAGGCCAACCCCGAGCGGGGGAAGCAGTCACGCCTTGCCCAATGCCAACCCCTAACGGGAGACACATTCACAACTCGCCCGAGGACAACCCAGGGGGAGACACAGTCACGACTCACTCGAGGTCAACCCCGGGCGAGAGAGGTAGTCACGACTTGCCCGAGGCCAACCCCAGGTTGGAGAGGCAGTCATGACTCATCTGAGGCCAATCCCGGGCAGGAGACACATATACGACTCGCCCGAGGCCAAACTCGGACGGGAGACACAGTCACAGCTTGCTCGAGGCCAACCGTGGGCGGGAGACGCAGTCACGACTCGCCCAAGGAAATCCTCGGGCGGGAGATGCGATCACGACTCGCCTGAGGCCATCTTCAGATGGGAGACATAGTCACGACTTGCCCGAGGCCATCCTCGGATGGGAGACACAGTCACGGATCGCCCAAGACCGTCCTCGGGCGGGAGACTCAGTCACGGCTCGCCCGAGGCCATCCTCAGACGGGAGATGCAATCACCGCTCGCCCGAGGCCATCCTCGAACGCAGATGCAGTCACACCTCGCTCGAGGCCATCCTCAGACGAGGTTGGCCTTAGGCGAGCTGTGACTGCTTCTCTCGCCTAGGGATGGCCTTGAGCGAGCCGTGACTACATCTCCCAGCCGAGGTTGTCCTTGGGCGAGCCATGACTACATCTCCCGTCCAAGGTTGGCCTCGTGCGAGGAGTGACTACGTCTCCCACTCAAGATTTCCCTCGGGCGAGCTGTGACTGCCTCTCCAGCTCGAGGATGGCCTCGGGCGATTCGTGACTGCCTCTCCAGCCCGGGGATGGCTTTGGGCGAGTCGTGACTATGTCTCCCGCCCTATGATGGCCTCTCTAGCCCAGGGTTGGCCTCAGGCGAGTCGTGACTGCCTCTCTAGCCCAGATGTTGGGGCTATGCTTCGTCGCGCCGAAGGTCTTGTAGGAAGAAGCAGCTTTGGATGAAGCTATCCGCGGGAGATGACCGAAGGTTCCTCTTCATGAAGCTTCGGTATTATAAACCGACTTAAAGATAGAATGACCTTTTAATCCATAAAGGTCTGAGTCAATGTTGTAAACTTTTATGAGGGGCATAATTGTAATTCTTCACAAGCTGTGTCCTGTGTCTATAAATAGATGAACAGTACCTCAGTACTGTTCACGCTGACCTGTACACGCTCGTACGTCACGCTTGTGTTTTTGCCTTCTACCAAGCCGAAGGTACAAATGTAATTCAATATTGTTTTTATTCTTTCATGATTATATAATAAGGACACATAATAATGATATATGATTATTCACGTTATTCTCTCATGTTTCATATGCTTCTCCTTTTATCGGTATAAACTATAATGATGAAGGTAAGACCTTCATGATCTTCGTCTGAAGATTGTTATATCCTAAGGGAAATAACGCTTCGGAGGGCGAAGAATACTTACCATTATCTTCTTTCTGTGTTGCCTTGTTCTTAATTTATAGCATTTGAGAACAAGTCCCCAACATTGGCGCCCACCTCCGGTGAACTCACTTCCACTTTTTTTTGAGCTGATGGCTGCGTTCAACGATCAAGCTGGAGCTGCTTCGGCTCCGAAGCTGCTTCTTCCGATAACAGGCGGTTCATGTTCAGAGCCAGCCAACAAGAAGCAGAAGAAAGAAGCACAGAGAAGGGTACAACATGTTGGGGTGCATGGACCCTTCATCAAGTCGAGATGGTCTCACATTCCTATTACCTTCTCCCAAGAGGACCTTCAACTCAAGGATTACCCACACAACGATGCCATGGTTATCTCTTGTGTTATCAAAGGATTTCTGGTTCACAATGTCTTAGTTGATACAGGCAGTGCAGCTGATATCATATTTGCTAAGGCCTTCAGGCAAATGCAAGAGCCAGAAGATAAGATTCATGATGCTACGCACCCTCTCTGTGGCTTCGGAGGAAGACAGATTGTAGCGCTGGGCAAGATCACCATGTCAGTGACCTTCGGGTTCATCAACAACACTAGAACTGAGCAAGTTGTGTTTGACATTGTTGACATGGAATACCCTTACAATGCAATTATTGGCCGTGGCACCCTCAATGCTTTCGAAGCAATTCTTCATCCTGCCTATCTTTGCATGAAGATACCTTCGGATCAAGGACCCATCGCTATTCATGGAAGTCAGGAAGCTGCCAGAAGGGCCGAAGGAAGCTGGACTGACTCAAAAGCAATCCATAACATAGATGGAGCTGAAGCTTGTGAACAGTACAAATTCAGAAGGGAGAAAGCAGCTTCAGCAGATCAGCCGAAGCCCATGCTCTTATGTGAGGACATAGCAGAGCAGAAGGTGCTGTTGGGCTCTCAATTATCCGAAGAGCAGGAGAAAACCTTGATAAGGTTTTTGTTCAACAACAAAGATGTTTTTGCATGGTCAGCTAATGACCTCTGCGGAGTAAACCGGGATGTTATTGAACATTCGCTTAATGTTGACCCATCCTTCAGACCCCGAAAGCAGTGGCTTCAGAAAATGTCCGATGATAAGGCCGAAGGTGCTCGTAATGAAGTAAAAAGACTCCTCAGTGCAGGAGTTATCAGAGAAGTAAAGTATCCAGAATGGCTAGCTAACACTGTTATGGTAAAGAAGGCCAATGGCAAGTGGAGAATGTGTATCGATTTTACAGATCTCAACAAGGCTTGTCCGAAGGACGAATTCCCATTGCCAAGGATAGACTCTTTAGTTGACGCAACAGCTTCTTCAGAGCTCATGAGTCTGCTAGACTGTTACTCAGGCTATCACCAAATCTGGATGAAGAAGGAAGATGAGCCGAAGACTAGCTTCATAACCCCAAGTGGCACATATTGCTATCTTCGGATGCCTGAGGGGCTCAAAAACGCTGGAGGAAGTTTCAGCAGAATGACTGCGAAGGTCCTCCAGTCTCAGATAGGCAGAAATGTGCTAACTTATGTTGATGACATCATTGTAAAAAGCACGAAACAGGAAAATCATATTGCTGATTTGCAGGAGACCTTCGCCAGTTTTAGACAAGCTGGCTTAAAGCTGAATCTAGAAAAATGTGTCTTCGGAGTAAAGAAGGGGAAATTTCTTGGATGCTTGGTTTCAACAAAGGGAATTGAAGCTAATCCAAGTAAAATTGAAGCTATACTTCGAATGGAGCCACCAACTACAAGAAAGGGGGCCCAAAGATTGACAGGGAGGCTGGCATCTCTCAATAGATTCATATCCAGATCAGCAGAAAGAAATTTACCATTCTTCGAAGTGCTGAAATCAGCCGAAGTCTTTCAATGGGGATCAAGTCAACAAAAAGCCTTTGAAGAACTGAAGCAATATTTGATAGATTTAACAACATTAACTCCACCAACGCCAGGGGCTCCTTTGTTGTTATACGTGGCAGCTTCGCACTCAGCAGTAAGTGCAGCACTTGTCCAGGAGAAGCTCGATGGCCAAGTCAAGAAGCAGGTTCCAGTGTATTTTGTATCTGAAGTCCTTAGTGTATCAAAGAAAAACTATACAGAATTGGAGAAGGTATTATATGCTGTTTTGATGGCATCCAGGAAGCTTCGGCATTACTTTCAAGCATACAATATTATTGTTCCTTCTTCGCAACCATTGAAGGATATTATGAGAAATAGAGAAGCTACTGGACGGATTGGAAAATGGGCTACAGAGCTCAATGAATTTTGCATTGATTATGTGCATAGATCCTCGATCCAGTCTCAAGCGTTGGCAGATTTCATTGCCGATTGGACGCCAGGGGCTCAGGATGAAGAAACAAATAAAGATGCCGAAGTGTGGACAGTGTTTTGCGATGGGTCTTGGGGAACCTTCGGAGCAGGAGCAGCCGCTGTGTTGGTCTCACCATCCAAAGTTAAAACTTGTTATGCGGCAAGACTCGATTTTAGCTGTACAAACAATATTACTGAGTACGAAGCCCTACTTTTGGGCCTTCGGAAATTAAAAGCAATGGGAATCAGAAGGGCCATCCTTAAAACTGATTCCCAGGTTGTTTCGGGTCATATCGACAAGAGTTGCAAGGCTAAAGATCCGAAGCTTGAAAAATATCTAGACACGGTCCGAAGAATCGAAGCTTCCTTCGAAGGACTTTCTGTCAAAAATATCCCTCGAGGACAAAATGAGCATGCTGATTTGCTAGCTAAGTCAGCAGCACAGGGGCTGCCTTTACCTTCGGATGTGTTTTTCGAAACAATAAAGGCACCTTCAGTGGAACTCCTTGAAAGAGCAGTCCTCAACATATCTCCTGTTTATAGTGAAGATTGGAGAACTGAGATCATCTCTTACCTTCAGGGTAAGTTCCTTTCAGATGACAAAGCTTATAACAGGAGGATAGAGGCAAGAGCCCGTCCATATGTCATGATAGAAGGGGAGTTGTACAAGCATGGAGTTTGCGCTCCGCTACTCAAGTGTTTATCTAGAACCGAAGGTATAGAGTTGATGAAAGAAATACATGCAGGCCTGTGTGGATCTCACATTGGATCTAGGCCGTTACTTGGAAAAGTTTTCCGCCAAGGGTTTTATTGGCCGAAGGCAGCTTCGGATGCAGCGGAATTAGTTCAAAAGTGCGAAGGTTGTCAGAAATGTGCAAGAGATCAAAAACAACCTTCGTCTTTAACACAGCTCATACAACCCATCTGGCCATTGCAAAGGTGGGGCCTTGACTTGTTAGGTCCATTACCACCGGCCCAAGGGAATTTAAGATATGTTATAGTGGCTGTGGAGTATTTTTCTAAATGGATTGAGGCAAAACCATTAGCCACAATAACTTCGGCCACTGTCCAAAAGTTTTTCTGGCAGAATATTGTTTGTCGCTTCGGGGTACCAAAGGCCATCACTGTAGATAATGGAACACAATTCGACTCCGAAGCTTTCAGAGATTTCTATGATCAAATTGGCACGAAGATCCATTTTGCATCAGTCAGGCATCCGGAGTCAAATGGGCTCGTTGAAAGAGCCAACGACATCATAATGACAGGAATAATGAAGTTAATCTTCAATCAACCCAGGGGAAAGTGGCCAGATCAGTTAACCAAAGTGGTGTGGAGCCACAATACAACAACATCAAGGTCTACAGGCTTTACTCCATTCAAGTTATTATTCGGTGACGAAGCAATAACTCCGGAAGAAGCTAAAACTGGATCAATAAGAGTAGTAGCTTCGACAGAATCAGGTCCTGAAGATGCTTGTTTTGTGGAAAAAGATGCTTTAGAAGGGATCAGGCTTCAAGCTGTGGAGAATATCAATAAATACCAAGCCGAAACAGTCAAATGGCGAGATAGAAAAGTTCGGCTAAAAAATATTGAGTCGGGACACTTGGTGCTTCGGAGAGTGGCCAACCCAGACACAGTGGGCAAGTTACAGTTGAAATGGGAGGGACCTTTCTTAGTAGCATCTTCGTCAAGACCTGGTTCATACAGATTGAAGGACATGGACGGCAACGACATTCCAAGATCTTGGAACGCGGATGAGCTTCGGCGATATTATGTATAACTTGATGTAACTTTTTATGTCTTTTCTTTTCTTTTTCATGGCACCCTTTTCCTTTCTAAAGGGGGAGAAAGGTTTTTAATGGGGCCATCATATGTAATTTCCTTTTTTTAGTTCTATAAGAGCAAAATCCCCCAAGGAATATAAATGTAAAAGCTGAGAACGCACCATTGAGTGCCGAAAACTGAAAAAGCAAAGAAGCTCCAAAGTCGTTCCTAAGGGAATGCAGAGCTTACAGCAAAAAGTCAACGCTGATTCCGCCGAAAGTAAAAGGCGAAGAAGCTCCAAAGTCGTTCCTAAGGGAATGCAGAGCTTACAGCGAAAAGTCAACGCTGATTACGCCGAAAGTAAAAGGCGAAGAAGCTCCAAAGTCGTTCCTAAGGGAATGCAGAGCTGATGTGTGATTGTTTCTAAGGAAATAATGGCTGAGGGTATGGCTTCGGATATGTGTTTGGACATTCATTCGCACATCACATTACATCATAGCATTTGCATTCATAAACATTCATCCAGGCATATATAGGATAATCATCATCATGGCATAAGTGGTTGTTTCGGCATAAGAGAAGAGCTTCTTCGCGTACAAAAAGGAGAGCTTCGGAAGAAAGGGAAATGTTGTTTTCTATGCTTCGCTGTGTACGAAAAGAAGGGAAGGTGTTTTTTCGCCTTCGGCTCAAAAAAGATAATTTCGTCCACAACAAAGCACTTCACATACATCAATAGAAGGGTAAGAGCATAATACAAGGTATGAACGAAACTCATTAAAGACAAGTTTAGTTACATTTACACAAGTTATCTCAAAAGTTTCCTGAGTCTGTCTACAGTCTACTCCTACTTGATCTTCGAGGGATTTTAGCTTCGGCGTCACTCTTTTTAATCATCAACTTCGGCTTCGTCATCCTACATGAATTAAGTTGTTGTGGGTCAAAACCAAGATTGAAGGAAAAGGTAAGCACAAGGTATGATTTCTTACTGGTTTAAGATGACTCCGAGCTTCGTCTCCAGCCTTTTCTCGCCCGCCTTTTGTCCATATCATCTTTACAAATCTGTTAGAAATGCTTCGGGCGAGGTCAGGAATATCATCTAAAATTGTTGGTGATAGAGTGAAATTGGGCCTATTGACAATTTTTCCATGATCACAGCCAGCTTTTAGGAAGGCAGCAGCAGTGCCCCGAGAAGCTACCCAGGCACAGAAGTCACCGTGCCCGGCTATAACTTCGTCAAGCTCATCAATTTCACCTTCAATATGTTCGAAGGTCTTTGGTAAATCTTCAGCTGACGGGGTGAATTTCTCACTGCTAGCTCCAACTGAGTGGAAGATTTTTCTCAGTCGTTCAATACATTTGTTGCTAAATTCCAAACATTTATCTTGAAGGCTCGCCAATAATTTTTTCAAAACTGAATTTTCTTGGACTTCGGCTTCAAGTTTCGCATTTAGTTCTTGTTTTTCTTGTTCAAACTGTTCAGATTGGCAGAGAAGCTTCGTATTCAATTCCGCTATTTTAGCTTCGGCTTCTTCCAATAAGCCTTCAGTTGCCTGAAGCTCAAAGTTCTTCTTTTCAATAGTAGCTAATTGCTCTTTTATTTTGCTCTCTAAATTTTCAATTATAACCTCGTGCTTTTTGTCTTCCAGATCTTGCTGCATTTTCAAAGCCTTGCTCAGCAGCATGCTCTGCACGTAAACAACCTTTGTTAAGACAGGTCTACATTATTGAAAACAATAAAAGTCAAGGGAATAGTAGTTCACCTTGAAATTGGAATAAAATAAACTACCAACGATATGTTGTCGTCGGTAGCGGCTAATGTCCATTTCCAGCTTCGGAAAACCGATACTCTTTGATAGAGTACCGATGACCTTAGCTCCAGTTTGATCCCGAATGCAGTCTATTTTTTCATCGTCAATACCCCCGAAGAGGAGTGCTCCTGGTTTATATCCGCAGGATTTGGCATACTCTTTAAGCTCTTCTATTTCGGTTTTTGACAATTCTTCTCCAACCAAATTTTGGAACATGAAGGCTTCGTCCTCTGAAGCTTCATCAGCAATTTCCTTTTCTTTCCCAGACACTGCGGCCATGGCTTCTTCGGCGGCAGCAGTAGCTTCTTCTGTGGCCATGTCTAGCAGTATTTTGTCGATATGTTCAATTGTGCTTTCCAAGTTCAAACCTTCAGGTGAGGTAGCTTCGGCAGCCGCGACCTCCGAAGGTGTGACTTCAATATTTGTTATTTCTTCAGCCACTGGTATCTTTTGAGCTGAATCTCTCGGTGGTGTCTTGTCAATGACTTCTGTCACTGTGATGATTCTTTGTCTCTTTGTTTTAGTTGTTTTCTTCGTTTTTTCGGGCTCCTTTTCCTTCTGAAAAAACTTTGTCAGTTGAGGCCCCAATGGACTTAGCTTCGCAGGCAGGGATTCAGTCATTACCTTTAAAATCTCTTCCACGTCAGTGGCAGAGCGTGATGCGGGAGTCTCCTCTTCGTCAGATACTTTTCGCTTCGGAGATGATATTTTCTTCTTCGGAATATTCTTCTTTTTTGGTGGTTCTTCCTCATCTTCATTTAAAGCTTCGGCTCCCCTTTTCCTTTTCCGACCTTCGACACCTTTATTCAGATTTTCGTAGTCAGGGTATTCAAAACCCAGGGCGTCCAGCACTCGATTCAGTCTTCGCTTCGGACGGGTACCGAAGGCCGCGGTCATCAACTGATCTTCTTTTTTGGAGTAATTACCGAGTATTTCATTGCACATTATTTCAACTGTGTCCAGCCATTCTTGGCAAGGTTTTTTAAAGTATTTCTTAAACTTGTAATAGTAAGGTAACCGCACAAGTTCCCCTTCTTTCTTCTCCCCCTCTAGCTTCGGCATTTCCCATTCTTTTAAAGTAGGAAAAACCCTGAAGGCCAAGAACTCTTGAACCAGGTCCCTAGTACTGATATGCTCTGAAATAATTTTAAACTCAGCCAGTGCAGCCCAAGTGGAACCTTCTAATGACATTTGGCATCGTGGTCTTGTTTCTCCGAAGATCAATTCAAGAGGGCTTTGTACCAGCTTCTCTTTGTCTTCGTCAACTCTCACATAGAACCATTCTGATTTCCAGCCTGCCGGCCATTTGCTTCGGTAGCTGATTACAGGAAACTTTGTGGTTTTCCGATAGGCAAAATTGTAGCAACCAAAGTTATCATGTAATCCATCTTTTCTAGCCTTCGTCTGGTAATGCAGCTCATGAACTCGACAAAAGCTGTCGGCAAACGGCTCCACCGCCTGGCTTCGGAGGGCCCAGATATAAACACTAAGCCTAACGATAGCGTTAGGAGTCAACTGATGAAAGTAGATACCAAACCTCTTCAATACATCTGCAATAATCCTATGAAGGGGGAATCTCAACCCAGCTTTTAGAAAGCTCTTGAAAATGACTATTTCATCCTTCTCTGGCTTCGGGGTAGTTTCTTCCCCCCCGAAGCGAAGTAGCTTCTTCTGACTTTCACTGAAATAACCTGACTTTACCATCTTGGAGAGATCAGCCTTCGAAACGGTCGACTTTCCGAAGTCCAAGTGGCTGGGCTTACTTGGCATGGCAATACGATAATCATCTTCGGGATCAGTTTCTTCAATGTTCTCATCTTCTGCTTCGGCAGTTGCTTGTTCTGCTTCAATAGTGGGGATTTCTTCCGAAGTTACCAGTCCGGATCGTTGCATTGCTTCAGAGATGGGAATAGTCTCCGAGCCTTCAGCTTCGCCTCCTTCACGCTCAACCCTAGCGGTAGATCGCACTCTGACCATTTAATTCTGAGTTTGTGGAGATTGAATACTTTTTTCTTCCGAAGTCTTTCCTTCTGACGAAGCAGACTTCAAGTTGGAGCTTCGTTCGATTCCGAGAATCAAGTTTCGGCTATGGTTAAAAATTTTGGCAGCAAAACAGTGCAAATAGCAATGAATGCTGTGGTAACTTCACACCTACTCGTCTGTTTATATAGTGCCGCAGGTAAGAAGGCGAAACGCCAGGATTTTTACACCAGGCGGACAGTCGCCTGCACTCGCTGCGCGGTGGACCGCAGAGACCAAACAATAACTCTGCAAGGTGGGACTGCCACGCGCTCGGAAACTGAATCGTTTCTCGACAACGAGCTCAGGGAAGGTGTTTTTTGGACCTTCGGCTTCCCGAAGCTTAAGAGACTTTTTTCACGGATCAAGCTCGTTACGAAAAACGATCTAGCGCCGCGAAAGGGGCTACTGTTGGGGCTATGCTTCGTCGCGCCGAAGGTCTTGTAGGAAGAAGCAGCTTTGGATGAAGCTATCCGCAGGAGATGACCGAAGGTTCCTCTTCATGAAGCTTCGGTATTATAAACTGACTTAAAGATAGAATGACCTTTTAATCCATAAAGGTCTAAGTCAATGTTGTAAACTTTTATGAGGGGCATAATTGTAATTCTTCACAGGCTGTGTCCTGTGTCTATAAATAGATGAACAGTACCTCAGTACTGTTCACGCTGACCTGTACACGCTCGTACGTCACGCTTGTGTTTTTGCCTTCTACCAAGCCGAAGGTACAAATGTAATTCAATATTTTTTTTATTCTTTCATGATTATATAATAAGGACACATAATAATGATATATGATTATTCACGTTATTCTCTCATGTTTCATATGCTTCTCCTTTTATCGGTATAAACTATAATGATGAAGGTAAGACCTTCATGATCTTCGTCTGAAGATTGTTATATCCTAAGGGAAATAACGCTTCGGAGGGCGAAGAATACTTACCATTAACTTCTTTCTGTGTTGCCTTGTTCTTAATTTATAGCATTTGAGAACAAGTCCCCAACACCAGAGTTGGCCTCAGACGAGTCATGACTGTCTTTGTAGCACGACGTTGGCCTCGGGTGAGTCGTGACTGCATCTCCCATCCATGGTTGGCCTCAGACGAGTCATGACTGCGTCGTCTACTGCCCGAGGTTGGTCTCAGGCGAGTCATGACTGCATCTTCGTCCGGGGATTGACTCATGCGAGTCATGACCATTTCTCGTTGTCGCCATCCCCATCCTCCGGGTTCGGTCCATTCGAGATGGACACGATGCCCTTCTTGCCCGCGTCATACGCGCACTCCTCGAGGTCCTCGTTGTTGTAGTCCGACGCCAGGGTGGGGAGCAGCACAGGCGCCTGTTCGATGGCCTTGGCCCCCTAGCCGCGACTGGGTCAAATGCATGGGCGGGGGAATGAGAGTAGAGGAATAGGAGACTAGAGAGTCTTTGAACCAACTCACCCCACAACCAACCAAATTGCCAGCGTTGAGGGAGATTGCGAAATCGGAGCAGTGGAGGTGGAGGCGGATTCGATGCCCAGGGACGTCTCAGGCGAGTGGGGCCGTCGCAGTGAAGACGTGCGTTGTGGAGGATTTAGCGGCGGCGGCGACGACGACGTTGTCGTCCTCGGTGGCGGCGGTCGCTGTGGTGTAGGTGCGTTCAGGCTGGGTGGGCAGGCGCCGAGGCGTGCGAGAGCGTACGTGGAGGATTTGGCGGTAGCAGAACCATCGTCGTTGCGGCCTCGTCGCAGAGAAGGTTTGATGGGGCGGTTTCACGGGGCCGAGACTGCGGATGAAGACACGAGCGAGTGCAGGTGTGTTTCTGCGTGAGAGTGTGTGCGTTGAGATGATCCATTAAAGACTGGTCGTCCGATGCGTTTCAACAAGAGAGACGTGGGGAACATGCGTGTGAGAGCGCGTGCGTTGAGGATGATTAAAAAAGGTTGGCCATCGAATGCGTTTCAGTAAGACTGAGTAGACAAAAGAAACGATTTGGAACGTTGGTATTTGACAGTGGGATTTGTCTGGAGTTAATAGGCTGGGTGTATTTAGCAGGGGCGTGTGTGCGTGGGATGTTTTGTGTGGTGTACTTAGCTTAGTTTTAACTGGTGGGTTTAAGGGGTAGAGATAAAACTTAGAATTCTAATAAAAATCTCCACCATCATATGATGATCCAATAGTGATATAATTTTCTTATATTATCATTTAATATTTTTTATTATTTTTGTGAGACTACTTTTATTTTATATGGTTACTAGACTCAACATATACATCACAAATCTATCCAGATGTATATTACAAATGTTATAATAATATATATGTTACAATAAAAATGTGTATAGTATTATTGTTTCTCCATCTAGGGTCGATTATAATCTTTCTTGTACTTCAATCTTTTGACTGAGAAAAATCCTTTTCTACTCACCATCTCCAACCTGATGAAGGCTGCTAGCTCATTTTAAATCTTCATATCTCAAATTCTACCATCTTATTCTGGCAAAGTCTCTTGCACTACCATTGAAGCAAGATGATATCAAAATGCACAAGCGTTAGATTAAATAGTAGTGTGTTTTATTGGATTAACTGATATACATGAAATGGAAAGCGTACACACTATTTTATCTGCTTCACTTGTGCTCATGATGAGGTGCTAGTGCATTGAACATATCTTGTAGAACCCCACCCATTTTGTTGGCCATCAACTAATCTAGGGTTCACATATCCATATCCATATAATCAATATCAAATTAGCCTTGACCGATTCCCGTCCAAATTTTCCTCGACATTGTTTAACATTATAAATTGTGAAAGGCAAGACACTAAAATATGCTATCTGATTTGAAAATTTTGCCGTTGGTTTCGCATATGTGTTTAGCATTTTTAATAACGTTCCATTCTCATCGAGTCCCACACCTCGATACATGATTGAGCAAGTTTGATGTCTATGAGGTTGAAATGGAACATGTACTCACAAAGTCATATTTAAAAAATAATTTATAAAAAAGATAACAACCACAAAAATAGGGATTAGAACACATATTGGCTGTTGTAGGCTAGGAGTATGCTAGATTTATCACTGCTTTTAAATATGATTACGGTCTATTGTCGGTACCCTGAATGAGGGGTACTCCTTACTACGGTATGAAGGCGCGGTGCCCATACGGCGTTCCCTAGCCACACGGTGAACAGCGCTCGACCCCACCACGTGGACCGCTCAAGAGGCACCATGTGGCGAGAAAAGATGATACATCCTAGGATGTATCAGTTGAACCGGACCTCCGCGAGGGAGCAGCGGACCCCTGTACGCACAACCCGGACCCTCGATTACGGCCCGGGACTCCCAAGTAAGCATGCCGGGTCCCTTGGATGGGGTCCAGATCCCTCCGAGTAAGGTCCGGGCCGCAACAAGGTCCTGGGATAGGGGAAACCCTGGCATGAGCAAGGGTCCGGTACTGACACGTGTCCGAGCCTTACTCTGCGCATGCGCTCCCCGGCCAGGCGGAGACCTGATGCGGCCACGTGGCTCGTTGCCCGTGACATAAGCCAGCGGGCGGAGCCTAACGTAAGGCCCCTAGACCGCGCGGACTTTGCATTTATTACGGAAAGGACGCGCCGCCTGTCCACCCTGCTGACAGACGATGTGCCCCTTCAGCATTTATTGCGTCCTGTCCACTCCGCTGGTAGGCGGCATCAGGGCCACCCTGCAGACGGCGCACCTGTCCAATCCATTGTCAAATAGTGCGCCCGTGCCGCGCGACGTACTGTGTGCATCATCCCTTATACGAGAAGCTTCCCCTGTACGCCGATACTACGTAGATCTCGGATGTTAGGGCGCAAGAAGATTGCTCCAGCAATAAACATTAGTAGTTCCAAGTACTACATCCATTATGTTCCTGGGCCCATATGTCGGGGCTCAGCACTCTTGTACATGCCCCCCTTAGCTATAAAAGGGGAGGCATGCAACGTTACAAGCAGGATCAATTTTAGACCCAACTTAGACTCTCAATTCTCAAGCTTCCACAACAATCCAACATACAGTGGAGTAGGGTATTACGCTCCGGTGGCCCGAACCACTCTAAACTCTCGCGTGTTCATGTGCTTGATGTTCGCTTAGCAGGACAGGCAAAACGCTTAATCCCCTTCCTCATCTTTGGATTTAGGGCGGGTGCACTCCGCCACCCGGCCAGAGAATTCCCTCTCCGACATTTGGCGCACCAGGTAGGGGCTAGGCATTAGGTTTTTGCTGGTTTTCTCGCTCAGCATGATGGTGCAAATCGTTGAGGACCGCGCCGAGACTTCCATGGATTTCCTGGTGGAGGAAGAAGTTGTTTCTTCCACGCCACAGGTTCCCAATCGCCCATTGCCGGGCACTACTGCTGTGCACGCTGCACGGCAGCATACAGCTGCACAGACATCCTGGACACCGTCGAGGGCGACTCCGGGAGCGTTGTCAGCAGCCAGGGAGTTGCTGCGACACCCTCCAAGCTCCACGGCCTCACCAGGGGCCATGAAGCAGTGGCGGGACGACGTCGACTGACTGCTCGGCATGGCGCATTCTACCTCGACCAGGTCGAGGTCACGGTCATCCCGACGCCGACATGAGGCGTCGGCGTCTATGCGCTCACCCTCAGTAAGGGGTGCACAGACCAACGACCTCCGGGCCGAACTCAACCGCAGGCGCGCGGGACAGGACGCCCGAATCTCTTTGGAAAGGGCGCGTGAGCGCCGCCAAAACATCGAGGGCCGCAACCTCGATCAAGACTTCGCTGCGGTAGCACCGCAGGCCCCAATGGGCACCCGGTCCCAAGTGGGTGTCCCCTTGGCCGGCGTGGGCTGCGCCGCTCTCGCGGATCATCTCCGCGCGGCATCATGGCCACCCAAGTTCCGGTCGCACCTACCGGAAAAGTACGACGGAACGTCAAATCCGTCAGAGTTCCTGCAGGTGTATGTCACCGCTATCACAGCAGCCGGTGGGAACACTGCTGTGATGGCAACATATTTTCATGTCGCCTTGTCTGGTCCTGCCCGGACTTGGCTCATGAACCTCGCCCCTGGGTCAATCTACTCCTGGGAAGAGCTCTACGCGCGGTTCGTTGCAAACTTCGCCAGTGCTTACCAGCAGCAGGGAGTGGAGGCCCACCTCCACGCTGTAAGGCAGGAGCCCGGGGAGACCCTCCGGACGTTCATCTCCCGCTTCACCAAGGTGCGAGGTACTATACCCCGCATTTTCGATGCTTCCATCATCACGACCTTCTGACAGGGGGTACGTGATGTGAAAATGTTGGAGAAGTTGGCCACGCACGATGTGGAGACTGTCCCCGCACTTTTTGCTCTGGCCGACAAGTGCGCCAGAGCCACCGAGGGCCATGCATGGCACTCGGCCCCACAAGCCGGAGCTACCCAGTCGGGTGACTCAGGTGCTGTCCCCCGGGACAGTAAGAAGAAAAAGAAGAAGGACCGCGACTACCAGAAGCCGCGATCCACCGCTCTAGTCGTTGCAGCCGCGACCGGGGGCCGGGCGACCGCAACAAACGCCCACGGCCGCAGAGGGGTAATAGCGGCTCATGCCCTGTGCACCCCAACGGTCGCCACAGCGCCACAGAGTGTCGCGAGATCATTGACCTCGCGAAACGCGTCAGCGAGTGGTGTGAGTAGTCTTCCAAGGACGGCTCCCCACCTCGTCGCCGACTCGGCAAAGAAAAGATCGACGACGGCGAGGTGGCCGCGGCTGAACGGGACCTCGGGTATCAGTCACCCGAGAGGGACCTGAAGGATGTCTTTGCTAGAGGCTCCTACTCCGGTGGAGACAACTAGATGGACCCCCAGGGGGACCCCGTGCTCCCCGGTCTATGGGGCCGAAGCCTGCCTTCCCCCAGAAACCCCTCTAGACTCCCCATGGGTCCAGACCTCTGACAGATCCATGCGGAAATGGCTACAACACGAGGACGAGGACTCCCTCATCAAACGCAGATGGGAACCCAGGGTCGGGACCTAGTCCTACGGCAAGTACCAAACCAAGAAGGGCTCCGCAACTCTCCCCCAGCTAGGAAGGACCCTTCAAGGTGGCGGGAATACGCCGACCCGGGGGTGACTATCTTGCTATGACTGAAAGAGTACCTCTTCCTCACCTCTGGAGCATCTATGTAAGTTCTATCCATAGGAGCAAGTCTGAGGGGGCGAATTTGTTTCCCTTTTGTAACTAGATGACGCATACGTGTACGCCAACCCGGTGAGGTCCGCCCTCATAAGCCCGGCCTGTTGGTCTGCACCCATGCATGACAGGTTATAAAGAAAAGATTTACCACCTCGGATGTGCCTCTACGATAGTTTATCCTACTGCACCATGGTCTTACCTTGCAGTTTTTCAGATATTATTTTTTATCTAACCCACCCGAACAGCTCCCTTTCCATCAGACATAATGGCATCCGAATTGAACAGTCAGGCTTGTAGTTTAGGACCTCTCTGCGAAAGCAGGATGGCCCGCCAGCCTGGGAGCTGGCTCTAGATAACGGAACCCTGTTCCATGGGGTGGTCCGAAGCCTGTGTGGCCGCTTAGCCCGGTTCCGTACCCGAAAGCCTGCACACTCCACCACTCCGTGACGGGTACCTAGTATTTGGAGCTATAAGTCCTGTGGGTTCGACAACCTAGGGTCCAGAACTAGAGAATGGATATTTGTCTCCTGGGGTGGTCCGGAGCCCGTGTAGCCGCTCAGCCTGGTTCTGTACCGTGGGCCTGCACGCTCCACCACTCTGCGACAAGTGTCCTAGTACCTAGAACCACCATCCAGGGGGTCCGGACGCACAACTTGGCCTCCCAGACTAGACCCTGCAGGTCCCGAGCATGTATCAAAGGATGGCTAGTGTCAGATGACGGGTCCTGTGGGTGTACTACTGATGCTCCCTAGCCGAAGCTGTGTGCAGGCCTAGGTCCCAGTCGAGGCTACCTCCTAGGGGCCACCGCCAAACTCTTTCTTAGGTATGCTGGTCTATAGCCTCGACAAATCGAGCCTACATCCCAGGGGGCCAAGTACCAAGGAAGAATCAGTTACACCACACACAACAGGGACAAGTGGTACACAGATAAGTGCTAATACTGCTTGATAAATAGTACTCAAAAGTACCTTACAAAAAGCAAAAGTATTACATCCGCTTTCAAGCGGAGTCCTAGCTCCATCTCTACTCTACTGGTATGAACTACCTCCACACCAGTAGGACCGCGTGGTAGCTAGCTCCGAGCGGCTCACCAGCGGAGGCGACCACCTCGGCACCGACGGCAGCGGCCACCTCTGCACCGACGGCTCGCCAGCGGCGACGACTACCTCGGCTCCGAGCGGCTCGCTAGTAGAAGCAACCACCTCTGCAACGGGCAGCCTCCCCAGCGGTGGCGACCACCTCAGCATGCGCGCCATGGTGAAGAGGTTCTCGCCTCCGTCCCCCTACGGGGGTGAGGACATGACCATCCAAGCCTTGGAGCTAGGAGCACGGAGGAAGGCGGTGCTTGTGGTCTGGCCACGACCGCGTAGCCAAAGTTCGCCTCCTTCACAAGGCTGGTGATCATCCTTTTCCTCCGAATGCTAGAGGAAGAGGCGGGCACCAGCCCATGTGGGAGGCGAAGCCACGACTCATCTCGCTCCCACCACCGCGAGGCTGATGAACATCCTTGAAGCCAAGCACCGGTGGAAGAGCGCCGCTCCCACAAGGCCGCGCACCTCCAACAGAGGAAAAACAAGACCGGTAGCACCTGCCCGCTAGGGAGGACAAAAGGCACAAACTCTCTAGCGGCAAGCTCATCGGAGTGGATAACACCGGTGCAAATCCTTCCGCTGAGCGTCGACGCATCCCATCTAATCAAGTGATATACTATTTCGAGCACTCACTCAGTTTGGGCATGCTCGGGATGAAGTCACAAGGCATTGCAGTCGGCGTGACCATGAGCGGGCCAGCAGTAATTGCATCAACGAGCGCGCAGGAGCAGCGAGCCAATCACCAGTCAAACTTTGGCCCCACCTGCAGGCTCGCATCCTCCCCTAAGGCAGGCCCGAGGGCCACTGTCGGTACCCTAAATCAGGGGTACCCCTCACTACAGTATGAAGGCGCAGTGCTCGTACGACGTTCCCTAGCCACACGATGAACAACGCTCGACCCCACCACGTGGACCGCTCAAGAGGCACCATGTGGCGAGAAAAGATGATACATCCTAGGATGTATCAGTTGAACCGGACCTCCGCGAGGGAGCACCGGACCCCTGTACGCACAACCCGGACCCCCGATTACGGCTCGAGAGTCCCAAGTAAGCATGTCGGGTCCCTTGGATGGGGTCCAGATCCCTCCGAGTAAGGTCCGGGCCGCAACAAGGTCCCGGGACAGGGGAAACCCTGGCATGAGCAAGGGTCCGGTACTGACACGTGGCCGGGCCTTACTCTGCGCATGCGCTCCCCGCCCAGGCAGAGACCCGATGCGACCACGTGGCTCGTTGCCCGTGACATAAGCTAGCGGGCGGAGCCTGACGTAAGGCCCCTAGACCGCGCGGACTCTGCATTTATTACGGAAAGGACGCGATGCCTATCCACCCTGCTGACAGGCAATGTGCCCCCTCAGCATTTATTGCGTCCTGTCCACTCCGCTGGCAGGCGGCGTCAGGGCCACCCTGCAGATGGCGCACATGTCCAATCCATTGTCAAACAGTGCGCCCGTGCCGCGCGGCGTACTGTGTGCATCATCCCTTATAGGAGAAGCTTCCCCTGCACGTCGATGCTACGCAGATCTCGGATGTCAGGGCGTAAGAAGATTGCTCCAGCAATAAACATTAGTAGTTCCAAGTACTACATCCGTTATGTTCCTGGGCCCACATGTCGGGGCTCAGCACTCTTGTACATGCCCCCTTAGCTATAAAAGGGGAGGCATGCAACGTTACAAGCAGGCTCAATTTTAGACACAACTTAGACTCTCAATTCTTAAGCTTCCACAACAATCCAACATACAGTGGAGTAGGGTATTACGCTCCAGCGGCCCGAACCACTCTAAACTCTCGCGTGTTCATGTGCTTGATGTTCGCTTAGCAGGACAGGCAAAACGCTTAAGTCCCTTTCTCATCTTAAGATTTAGGGCGGGTGCACTCCGCCACCCGGCCGGAGAATTCCCTCTCCGACAGTGCCATTAGCATTATTCCAACTATCAGTGATCCGTCGAATAGTGAGATTTTAGTCCACATAACCATTATCCGGCACCAAAAGACTCGTTTGATTTATTAGCAGATATTCTATACAATATTAATGTATTATAAGAATTCCACAAAACTGTAGCTACTGTAGCTGTTTAGACTGCTGCAGCTGTAACCATAAAGATAAAGTATTGTAGAAGCTGCAGCCGTAGCCTTAGCTGTAGCTGTAGCCGTAGCCGAATTATAGCCGTAACAAGTCGTAGTGTAGTGAACAAGCAGGTAGACATGGCATACTGTTTCTATGCAAAATAATTGTCGTAACCGGTGGTAGATCGAATAAAGTACACTGTACATTTGCACGACGATATAGTCACTTACAGAAGAAGATAACTAACTTCTATACCGTATAACACATGCTGATATATAAGATACTTGCAAATATGTCTGTGCAGTCAGATGCAGAGACAAAAAAGGCAGACAGAGCCTCCCCTCCCCTCATGCACGATATAGTACACATCATTAGATCCACTAATTACTAGAAACTAGTCTAATACCTATGTTAACACTATGATCCTAAAGAAAGGAGGGGAGGGGGCGACGAGGTCAGGGGGAAGGCGGTGGCGTGAGAGACAACTAGGAAGAAAGAATGATCCAAATAACATTTAGCCATTAGATTTGAGTGAGTGAAAGAGAAGAGGGTCAGTCACCAATTTGAACCATTGGTTTTAAAGGTGTGTTACGTGTAGGTGTAATTTAATTAGTGGATTTATGGGAGGTTATGTGGGGAAGTTATTTGATTGTGTGAGTTTTGTAAAGTTTAAACTAGTGCTTTATATAGGGGTATTATAAGTAAACAACTCTTTCCAGTAAATTATTGATTGTTTTTTCAAATACACCTCTTGATTGTCATATTTTCCCTCTAATATAACTCTTTGTTATCTAATGTTAAGTGCCTAAATAAAATAATACGACGCACTACCAGACTCGACATCTTTGCAGAGTGTCCCATACACTCGGCAAATGCTATTTTGCACTCGGCAAAGGCTTTATCGAGTATTACACTCGTCAAAGAACATTGGACAAATTAAGAATAATAAAAACCTAAAAAAATAGCAAAATATTTTTTTAATTAGGGGAACAAACTGTAATACCAAAATTATAGAGCTTATAAAAGAGTTGATTTTCTTATGTGATTTGCCATCCACCTTTGAAACATGTGACTAGTCATGTCTAAGAATGAGTAAATCTTTACTAAAACATAAATAAACCATTGCATCATATTGGATTTTTGTTTGTGCATTCAATACCAAAATAACATGGATAAAAATATTATAATGAGTAGAAGATTTAGATTAAACCCTAGATTTGAATTTGGGAGTTAAATGGAAAAGGAGAAAGAAATATTATAAAATACAAAATAAATTCATAAATAAGTAAATACCACACTAGTATTTTCAAGATGAAAAACTAATCTGAGTGCAAATTCACCACAAATTTGAAATTCAAATGGGGATTCAAAAATAGGAAAAAAGGAATAAAAGAAAAGAAAAAGGAAAAGAAATAAGAAGTCTGCGCTGGTATAGAATTCGGCCTGCTCGGCCCATTGGCTTCTCCCTCAGGCGACCCATTTAACCCACTCCCGCGCTGCCAACCTCCTCGTCGCGCTGACACGAGGGCCCCATTAGTCAGTCACGCCACCCACAACTTCTCGGGTCCCACACACCAAACCCACGACCGCGCGTTGATGAGTCCGCTTCTGGCGCTGCGCATTGGGGCTGGCTTGTCAGTCTCTCACGCACGCTCGCCTCACCTTCTCACCGACGCGTGGGCCAGCTTCGTCAGCATCGTCCCCAACCTAGCCAAACGGCATCCCGCAGCTGGCGCGCGCGAAGATCGGATCCGGCGACTAGGTATTCCCTAGATAAATAGCAGCGGCCGCTACTCCTTCCTCGTGTGCATCCGTACGCGGCATTCGTAGACCTCGCCTCCTTCCCAAACCCTAAGCTGCGCCACCGTCGTTTGCCAGCACCCAGCGGAGGTTGGTCTGCTGATCATTGTGTCTCGTCGCCGTTCCGGCCCTGTGAATGCGTGCGAGCTGTCTGCTACCCGACATTGAAGGCCACGGGAGATTCGCTTCTGCCTAGAACGGCCCGGCTCCACGGGAATTACTCATCGGAATCCAGATTCGCGTCGCGGGTCCGCCATTGCCAGGAATACCGGTGCTTGCTGTGCCTAACTCCGGTGAGTCGCTATTCATATAGTCCGCCATGCTATTTTCTTCACGTAGCACTATTCGGGATAGAGAATTGTCGGGGACCATAATTAGGGGTACCCTCAAGACCCCTAAATCTCAGCTGGTAACCCCCATCAGCACAAAGCTGCAAAGGCCTGATGGGTGCGATTAAATCAAGGATCGGTCCATTCAAGGGACACGATCGTGCCTCGCCCGAGCCTAGCCTCGGGCAAGGGAAGCCGACCCTGGAGAACCTACGTCTCGCCCGAGGACCCCCCTCCAGCAACGGGCACACTGTCAGCTCGCCCGGGGCCCAGTCTTCACCGAGAAGCAACCTTGGCCACATCGCCACGCCGACCGACCAAATCGTAGGGGCATTTAATGCAAAGGTGGCCTGACACCTTTATCCTGACGCACGCCCACCAGTCGACAGAGCCGAAGTGACCGCAGTCACTTCGCCGCTCTACTGACCGGTCTGACAAGAGAACAGCGTCGCCTGCGCCGCTCCGACTGCTGAGCCACCCGACAGAGTGAGGCTGACAGCAGCCAAGGCCGACCTTGGGCGTCATAGGAAACTCCGCCTCGCCCGACCCAGGGCTCGGACTCGGGCTCAGCCCCGGAAGACGGCGAACTCCGCTTCGCCCGACCCAGGGCTCGGACTCGGGCTCAGCCCCGGAAGATGGCGAACTCCGCGCCGCTCGACCCAGGGCTCGGACTCGGGCTCAGCCCCGGAAGACGGCGAACTCCGCTCCGCCCGACCCAGGGCTCGGACTCGGGCTCAGCCCCGGAAGACGGCGAACTCCGCTCCGCCCGACCCAGGGCTCGGACTCGGGCTCAGCCCCGGAAGACGGCGAACTCCGCGCCGCCCGACCCAGGGCTCGGACTCGGGCTCAGCCCCAGAAGACGGCGAACTCCGCTCCGCCCGACCCAGGGCTTGGACTCGGGCTCAGCACCGGAAGACGGCAAACTCCGCCTCGCCCGACCCCAGGGCTCGGACATGGGCTCAGCCCCGGAAGACGACGAACTCCGCCTCGCCCGACCCAGGGGCTCGACCTCGACCTCGACCTCGGAGGAGCCTCCACCTCGCCCAGCCTAGGGCATGGATCGACCACGTCAACAGGAAGCGCCATCATTGCCCTACCCAATGCGAGTAATGATGGCGCCCCGCATGCCCTGTGACGACGGCGGCTCTCAGCCCCCTTACGGAAGCTAGAGGACGTCAGCAAGGACTCGACAACCCTAACAGCTGTCCTCCCGCCAGGCTCCAGCACTCCTCCGACAGCCACGACACCATGAGAACTAGGTGCCAAGACCTCTCCGGCTGCCACGATGGCATGTACTTAGGGCGCTAGCTCTCCACCGCTAGACACGTTAGCACACTGCTACACTCCCCATTGTACACCTGGATCCTCTCCTTACGCCTATAAAAGGGAGGACCAGGGCCCTCTTACGGGGGGTTGGTTGGCCCGCGCGGAGAAGGACGGGACGGCGCTCGCGCAAGGCCGCTCGCTCCCACTCCCGTGTGGACGCTTGTATCCCCCTACTGCAAGCGCACCCGACTCAGGCGCGGGGCTAACACGAAGGCCGCGGGATCCACTCTCTCACGCCTGCCTCCCTCCGGCTGCTTCCTTCCCCCCTTCGCGTTCCGCCTCGCGTCGACCCATCTGGGCTGGGGCACGCGGCGACGATTCACTCGTCGGTCCAGGGACCCCCCGGGTTTCGAAACACCGACAGTTGGCGTGCCAGGTAGGGGCCTGCTGCGTGTTGACGAACAGCTTCCCGTCAAAGCTCCAGATGGGCAGTCTCCAGCAACCTTTCCGGCCCGGGACGGTGCTCCGTTTCGGGAATCTTGAGTTCATGTCCCTCGACGGCAGCTACGACATGATACTCCTTCCCCCGCCGCGCGACAGCGACAATGGCGGTCGACAACCCGCTCGCCGGTGGAGGGATCGACGATGCCTTCCCACCGTGGTGGAAGGACGACATTCGGGCTTGTCCCGTCCCCTCCCCCGCCGACGGAGGAGGAGGCGGGGCAACCAAGGCCAAGCGGGAAGCGGCACCTCGTTGGATGTCGAGCGAGTCGACGGCGCCGGCGCCCCAACGGAGGGCGCGTCGGGCATCGATCTCGCGTCTGAGACGAAGACGAGCGCCGCCTCCCCGCAACACGCCAATCTCAAGCAAATGCACGACGCCAGCACGCTCGCGAAGGACTTGCTGGGCATCACCCCCGTACCTGAGACAACGGTGCAGTCAGTCCCAGACGCGACCTCGTCACCGCCCGTCAACCGAAAGGTACCGACCGATTCCCATCTCGTGTCTTTTGGATTCGTCCTCGACCCACCAAGCGACCCCGCTTCGGTGAGCACTCTCATAGAGATGAGTCCAAACCCTCTGGGGTATCACGTGCGGTCACCCTAGGACCGACTGACGGTCGACTCGACCTATGAGCCCCCGGGGTTCGAGGAAGATGGCGAGCCTGACCTCTGTTGGGATTTCTTCGGACTTGGTAACCCCAGTGCCGTGCGGGACTTCATGACCGTATGTGACTACTGCCTTTCCGACTGTTTCGACGGCAGCCGCGGCCTCGACAACGAGGACCACGACCCAAGTCGTGAATGTTTCCACGTCGATCTAGGGGGTCCCGGCGAAGGCAACCATCTTGGTATGCCAGAAAACGGCGATCCCCTTAGGCCCGTGCCTCGCGTTGACATCCTTCGGGAGCTAGCTGTGGTCCCCATCCCGGCGGGGGGTCCTGACCCACAGCTCGAGCAAATCCGCGAGAGGCAGGCCAGGCTCGACGAGGGAGCAGGAACGCTTGTGCCGATCCACCGGGATATTGGGCAGGAATGGGTGGTCCAACCCCCGGCCGGAGAAGCGCGTCATCTCCCCCAGGACATCCAGCACCGCATCGCCGATGATGTTAGGGTGAGGCTGCCGCCGGATTCCAGCGGAGTAGGCCAGAACCTGGCTGCAGCGGCAATACTCCTCCGCGCGATGCCGGAGCCATCAACCACCGAGGGGCGACGTATCCAGGGAGAGCTCAAGAATCTCCTGGAGGACGCCGCGGTCCGACGGGCCGAAAGCTCTGCCTCCCGAAGGCAGGGGTTCCCCTCGGAACATCGCGCCGCGACTTCCCGATTCATGCGGGAAGCCTCGGTCCACTCCGGGCGCACGCGCAACACAGCGCCTGCGGCCCCGGGTCGCCTCGGCAACAAGCGCCATCATCACAGCCGTCGGGCCCACCTCGACGACAGGGCGCGCCGAGGCTACCACCCCAGGCGTGGGGGGCGCTACGACAGTGGGGAGGATCGGAGTCCCTCGCCCGAACCACCCGGTCCGTAGGCTTTCAGCCGCGCCATACGACGGGCACCGTTCCCGACCCGGTTCCGAACCCCGACTACTATCACAAAGTACTCGGGGGAGACGAGACCGGAACTGTGGCTCGTGGACTATCGGCTGGCCTGCCAACTGGGTGGAATAGACGACGATAACCTCATCATTCGCAACCTCCCCCTGTTCCTCTCCGACACCGCTCGAGCCTGGCTGGAGCACCTGCCCCCGGGGCAGATCTCCAACTGGGACGACCTGGTCCAAGCCTTCGCCGGCAATTTCCAGGGCATGTACGTGCGCCCTGGAAACTCTTGGGATCTCCGAAGCTGCCGCCAGCAGCCGGGAGAGTCTCTCCGGGACTACATCCGGCGATTCTCGAAGCAGCGCACAGAGCTTCCCAACGTCACCGATTCAGATGTCATCGGCGCGTTCCTCGCCGGCACCACCTGCCGCGACCTGGTGAGCAAGCTGGGTCGCAAGACCCCCACCAGGGCGAGCGAGCTGATGGACATCGCCACCAAGTTCGCCTCCGGCCAGGAGGCGGTTGAGGCCATTTTCCGGAAGGACAAGCAGCCCCAGGGCCGCCCACCGGAAGATGCCCCCGAGGCGTCAACTCAGCGCGGCGCCAAGAAGAAGGGCAAGAAGAAGTCGCAAGGGAAACGCGACGCCACCGACGCGGACCTTGTCGCCGCCGCCGAGTACAAGAACCCTTGGAAACCTCCCGGAGGTGCCAACCTCTTCGACAAGATGCTCAAGGAGCCGTGCCCCTATCATCAGGGGCCCGTCAAGCACACCCTCAAGGAGTGTGCCATGCTTCGACGACACTTCCACAAGGCCGGGCCACCCGCGGAGGGTGGCAA
Source organism: Zea luxurians (assembly GCA_029449295.1). Lineage (NCBI taxonomy): Eukaryota > Viridiplantae > Streptophyta > Magnoliopsida > Poales > Poaceae > Zea > Zea luxurians. Next base: position 7,427,419 of record JAOPSE010000109.1, read on the forward strand.
GGCCCTCGACGACGCAAAGGAGGAAGATCACAAGGCAGGAGGGTTCCCCGAGGTCCGCGACTGCTTCATGATCTACGGCGGGCAAGTGGCGAACGCCTCGGCTCAGCACCGCAAGCAAGAGCGTCGGGAGGTCTGCTCGGTAAAGGTGGCGGTGCCAGTCTACCTAGACTGGTCCGACAAGCCCATCACCTTCGACCGGGCCGACCATCCAGACTACATGCCGAGCCCGGGGAGATACCCACTCGTTGTCGACCCCATCATCGGCAACGTTAGGCTCACCAAGGTCCTCATGGACGGAGGCAGCGACCTCAACATCGTCTACGCCGAGACCCTCGGGCTCCTACGGATCGATCTGTCCTCGGTCCGGACGGGCGCTGCGCCTTTCCACGGGATCGTCCCCGGTAAGCGCGTTCAACCCCTCGGACAACTCGACCTACCCGTCTGCTTCGGGACGCCCTCCAACTTTCGAAAGGAGACCCTCACGTTCGAAGTGGTCGGGTTTCGAGGAACCTACCACGCAGTGCTGGGGAGGCCATGCTACGCCAAGTTCATGGCCGTCCCCAACTACACCTACCTCAAGCTCAAGATGCCGGGCCCCAACGGGGTCATCACCATCGGGCCCACGTACCGACACGCGTACGAATGCGATGTGGAGTGCGTGGAGTACGCCGAGGCCCTCGCCGAATCCGAGGCCCTCATCGCTGACCCGGAGAGCCTCTCTAGGGAGGCGCCCGACGTGAAGCGCCACGCCGGCAACTTCGAACCAGCGGAGACGGTCAAGTCCGTCCCTCTCGACCCCTGCAATGGCGCCTCCAAGCAGATTCAGATCGGTTCCGAGCTCGACCCCAAATAGGAAGCAGTGCTCGTCGACTTTCTCCGCGCAAACGCCGACGTTTTCGCGTGGAGTCCCTCGGACATGCCTGGCATACCGAGGGAAGTCGCCGAGCACTCTCTGGATATCCGAGCTGGGGCCCGACCCGTGAAGCAACCTCTACGCCGATTCGACGAAGAAAAGCGCAGAGCCATAGGCGAGGAGATCCACAAGTTACTGGCGGCAGGGTTCATCAAAGAGGTATTCCATCCCGAATGGCTTACCAACCCTGTGCTTGTGAGAAAGAAAGGGGGGAAATGGCGGATGTGTGTAGACTACACTGGTCTAAACAAAGGATGTCCGAAGGTTCCCTACCCTCTGCCTCGCATCGATCAGATCGTGGATTCCACTGCTGGGTGCGAAACCCTGTCTTTCCTCGATGCCTACTCAGGGTATCACCAGATCAGGATGAAAGAGTACGACCAGCTCGCGACTTCATTCATCACACCCTTCGGCATGTACTGTTATGTTACAATGCCGTTTGGTTTGAGGAATGCGGGGGCAACGTACCAGCGATGCATGAACCATGTGTTTGGCGAACACATCGTCCGAACGGTCGAGGCCTACGTCGATGACATCGTAGTCAAGATGAGGAAGGCCTCCGACCTCCTTTCCGACCTTGGAGCGACATTCCGATGTCTCAAGGCAAAAGGCGTGAAGCTTAATCCCGAAAAGTGTGTCTTCGGGGTCCCCCGAGGCATGCTCTTGGGGTTCATCGTCTCCGAGCGGGGCATCGAAGCCAACCCGGAGAAGATTGCAGCCATCACCAGCATGGGGCCAATCAAGGACTTGAAAGGCGTACAGAGGGTCATGGGATGTCTCGCGGCTCTGAGCCGCTTCATCTCCCGCCTCGACGAAAGGGGTCTGCCTCTGTACCGTCTCTTAAGGAAAGCTGAGTGCTTCGTTTGGACTCCCGAGGCCGAGGAAGCCCTCGGGAACCTGAAGGCGCTCCTCACGAACGCGCCCATCTTGGTGCCCCCCGCTGCCGGAGAAGCCCTCTTGATCTACGTCGCCGCAACCACCCAGGTGGTTAGCGCCGCAATCGTGGTTGAGAGACGAGAAGAAGGGCATGCATTGCCCGTCCAGAGGCCAGTCTACTTCATCAGTGAGGTACTGTCCGAGACCAAGATCCGCTACCCACAAATCCAGAAGCTGCTGTACGCGGTGATCCTAACACGGCGGAAGTTGCGACACTACTTCGAGTCTCATCCGGTGACTGTGGTGTCATCCTTCCCCCTGGGAGAGATCATCCAGTCCCTAGAGGCCTCGGGTAGGATTGCGAAGTGGGCGGTGGAGATCATGGGCGAGACGATCTCGTTCGCCCCTCGGAAGGCCATCAAGTCCCAGGTCTTGGCGGACTTCGTGGCTGAATGGGCCGACACCCAGCTCCCGACGGCTCCGATCCAACCGGAGCTCTGGACCATGTTTTTCGACGGGTCGCTAATGAAGACGGGGGCCAGCGCAGGCCTCCTCTTCGTCTCGCCCCTCGGGAAGCACCTACGCTACGTGCTACGCCTCCACTTCCCGGCATCCAACAACGTGGCTGAGTACGAGGCTCTGGTAAACGGGTTGCGAATCACCATCGAGCTAGGGATCCGACGCCTCGACGCTCGCGGTGACTCGCAGCTCGTCATCGACCAAGTCATGAAGAACTCCCACTGCTGTGACCCGAAGATGGAAGCCTACTGCGATGAGGTTCGGCGCCTGGAAGACAAGTTCTACGGGCTCGAGCTCAACCACATCGCCCGACGCTACAACGAGACTGCGGATGAGCTGGCTAAAATAGCCTCGGGACGAACAACAGTTCCCCCGGACGTATTCTTGAAAGAGAAATGTGCCCTTGGGCCATTTCTAAGTATTTTGGTGATTTAGTGTCCAACACAAGTGCCTAAGTGTAAAAAGGTGGACAAGGTACAAATCAAGAATTAAGGTATGTTTCTCAGACTTAGTACATTGTTTTATGAACTAATGTATTGTGTCTAAGTGCTGGAAACAGGAAAAATCCAATTGGAAATGTCTTGGCTCGGGCAGCCAAGAATCTGCTGAGTCTGCAAGCACCGGACTGTCCGGTGGTGCACCGGACAGTGTCCGGTGCGTCAGGCTGGCTCGAGCGAAGTGGCTGCTCTCGGGAATTCACCGGCGACGTACGGCTAAAATTCACTGGACTGTCCGGTGTGCACCGGACTGTCCGGTGAGCCAACGGTCGACCGGGCCAACGGTCGGCCGTGCAATCTGCGCGGGACACGTGGCCAAGCCAACGGCTAGAAGACGGCACCGGACTGTCCGGTGTGCACCGGACATGTCCGGTGCGCCAACGGCTCTCAGGCTGCCAACGGTCGGCTTCGCTATTTAAGGAAGGAAATCGGGCACCGGACAGTGTCCGGTGTGCACCGGACTGTCCGGTGCCCCCGATGACAGAAGGCAAGAATGGCTTTCCAAACTTGTGCTCAACGACTCCTAGCTGCCTTGGGGCTATAAAAGGGACCCCTAGGCGCATGGAGGAGGACACCAAGCATCCTTTGAGCATCATTGTTCACTCACACATCATTCTTGCGCACTTGTTCGACATTTTAGTGATTTGAGCTCCGTTCTAGTGTGCCATCTCTGTGATTGATATCTCTTGGTTATTGTGTTGTGTTGAGATCCTTCTCTAGCCACTTGGCATATTACTGTGCTAACAAGTAACCAAGTTTTGTGGCTTAAGTTTTTGAAGTGTTACAGGATCACCTATTCACCCCCCTCTAGGTGCTCTCAATTGGTATCGGAGCCGTTCTCTTCAAGAAAGGGACTAACCGCCTGAAGAGATGGATCCTAAAGGCAAGGGGATGGTGATCAACGACAAGGAGAAGGAGTCCTTCGTCAACGAGCCCAATGATGACAGGCCCACCGACTCAGGCTCGGGCCACAAAAGAAAAGACGGGAGGAAGAAGAAGACAAGGCGCATCAAGGAAATTGTCTACTACGACAACGACGAATCTTCCTCCTCCCAAAAGGACGACGACGACTACGATAGACGAAAGACGGTTAACTCAAACTTTTCTTTCGATTATTCGTGCATCCCGCATAGTTCAAATGCTCAATTGCTCCCCATTCCACTTGGCAAGCCCCCTCACTTTGATGGAGAGGATTACGGATTTTGGAGCCACAAAATGCGTACTCACCTGTTTTCTCTCCATCCAAGCATTTGGGAGATTGTGGAAAGTGGAATGAAATTTGATAGCTCGGATAGCCCTGTGTTTATTAATGAACAGATTCATAAAAATGCACAAGCTATTACTGTGTTGCTAGCCTCTTTGTGCAGGGACGAGTATCACAAGGTGAGCGGCTTGGACAATGCCAAGCAGATCTGGGACACCCTCAAGATCTCTCATGAGGGAAACGACGTCACCTTGCTCACCAAAATGGAGTTGGTGGAGGGCGAGCTTGGACGGTTCGCGATGATAAGGGGCGAGGAGCCGACACAAACATACAACCGGCTCAAGACCCTTATCAACAAAATAAGGAGCTACGGGAGCACGCGATGGACGGACCACGACGTCGTCCGCCTAATGCTAAGGTCATTTACCGTTCTTGATCCTCATTTGGTGAACAATATACGTGAAAATCCCAGGTACACCAAGATGTCGCCCGAAGAAGTTCTTGGGAAGTTCGTAAGCGGGCGAATGATGATCAAGGAGGCAATACGTGGACGACGCGTTGAACGGTCCTAGTCATGAGCCTCAACCCATTGCTCTCAAGGCAACAAGGAGCAAGGAGGCGCTACCAAGCAAGGTGGCACAAGTTGAGGCGGCCGGACTCAATGATGAGGAGATGGCCCTCATCATTAAGCGCTTCAAGACGGCGCTTAAAGGTCGCAAGGGGCAGCCAAGCAAGACCAAAGCCAAGGGGAAGCGCTCATGCTTCAAATGCGGTAAGCTTGGTCATTTTATTGCTAACTGTCCCGACAATGATAGTGATCAGGACCAAGGGAACAAGAGGGAGAAAAAGAAGCATTACAAGAAGGCCAAGGGCGAGGCACATATCGGAAAGGAGTGGGATTCGGATTGTTCCTCCTCCGACTCTGACAATGAAGGACTCGCCGCCACCGCCTTCAACAAGTCATCCCTCTTCCCCAACGAGCGTCACACTTGCCTCATGGCAAGAGATAAGAAAGTAAGCACTCATACTAGTACCTATGCTTCTTCGAGTGAAGATGAGTCTAGTGATGATGATGAGATAGATTACTCATGCTTATTCAAGGGATTAGATAGAACCAAGGTAGACAAAATTAATGAATTAATTGATGCCTTGAATGACAAGAATATGCTTTTAGAAAAACAAGAGGATTTGTTGTATGAAGAACATGACAAATTTGTAGAAGCACAGAAATCTCTTGCTCTAGAAATTAAGAGGAATGAAATGCTCTCTAGTGAATTATCTTCTTGTCATGAAACTATTGCTAAGTTAAAAAGTTTTAATGATGATTTAAATGCTAAACTAGAAGTAGCTAGTAAATCTAATTCTTGTGTAGAAATTGTTGAAACTTGTAATAGGTGTAAAGATTTTGACATTGATGCTTGTAGTGATCATTTAGTTTCAATTTCCAAATTAAATGATGAATTAGCTAGTCTTAATGCCCAACTTAAGACTAGCAAGAATGAATTTGACAAGCTAAAATTTGCAAGGGATGCCTACACGATTGGTAGACACCCCTCAATTAAGGATGGACTTGGCTACAAGAGGGAAGCCAAGAACTTGACAAGCCATAAGGCTCCCATCTCCGCCAAGGAGAAAGGGAAAGCCCCTATGGCTAGTAGTGTGCAAAAGAACCATGCCTTTATGTACTATGATAGAAGACAACCTAGAAACGCTTATAGGAGTTGTAATGTATATAATGCCTTTGATTCTCATGCCATGGTTGCTTCTAGTTCTTCTTATGTGCATGATAGAAATGTTGGTAGGAGAAATGTTATTCATAATATGCCTAGGAGAAATGTCGTTAATGTTCCTAGGAAAGTTAATGAACCTTCTACAATATATCATGCTTTAAATGCTTCTTTTGCTATTTGTAGAAAGGATAGGAAGATAGTTGCTAGAAAATTAGGGGCAAGATGCAAGGGAGACAAAACTTGCATTTGGGTCCCTAAGGATATTTGTGCTAACCTTGCAGGACCCAACATGAGTTGGGTACCTAAGACCCAAGCCTAAATTTGCCTTGCAGGTTTATGCATCCGGGGGTTCAAGCTGGATTATTGACAGCGGATGCACAAACCATATGACGGGGGAGAAGAAGATGTTCACCTCCTACGTCAAGAATAAAGATTCCCAAGATTCAATAATTTTCGGTGATGGGAATCAAGGCAAGGTAAAAGGGTTAGGTAAAATTGCAATCTCAAATGAGCACTCTATCTCTAATGTGTTTTTAGTAGAGTCTCTTGGATATAATTTGCTATCTATCAGTCAATTATGCAATATGGGATATAACTGTTTGTTTACAAATGTAGATGTGTCTGTCTTTAGAAGATGTGATGGTTCACTAGCTTTTAAGGGTGTACTAGACGGCAAGCTTTACTTACTTGATTTTGCAAAAGAAGAGGCCGGTCTAGATGCATGCTTAATGGCTAAGACTTGCATGGGCTGGCTGTGGCATCGCCGCTTAGCACATGTGGGGATGAAGAACCTCCACAAGCTTCTAAAGGGAGAACACGTGATAGGTCTAACCAATGTTCATTTCGAAAAAGATAGACCTTGTGCAGCTTGTCAAGCAGGGAAACAGGTGGGAGGCTCTCATCACACCAAAAATGTGATGACAACATCAAGACCCCTGGAGCTGCTACATATGGACCTCTTCGGACCCGTCGCCTATCTGAGCATAGGAGGAAGTAAGTATGGTCTAGTTATCGTTGATGACTTTTCCCGCTTCACTTGGGTGTTCTTTTTGCAGAATAAGTCTGAAACCCAAGGGACCCTCAAGCGCTTCCTAAGGAGAGCTCAAAATGAGTTTGAGCTCAAGGTGAAGAAGATAAGGAGCGACAACGGGTCCGAATTCAAGAACCTTCAAGTGGAGGAGTTTCTTGAGGAGGAGGGGATCAAGCACGAGTTCTCCGCTCCCTACACACCTCAGCAAAATGGTGTGGTAGAGAGGAAGAACAGGACGCTCATAGATATGGCGAGGACTATGCTTGGAGAATTCAAGACCCCCGAGTGCTTTTGGTCGGAAGCCGTGAACACGGCTTGCCACGCCATCAACAGGGTCTACCTTCACTGCCTCCTCAAGAAGATGTCGTATGAGCTGCTAACCGGTAACAAACCTAATGTATCGTATTTTCGTGTTTTTGGGAGTAAATGCTACATTCTAGTGAAGAAGGGTAGGAATTCCAAATTTGCTCCCAAAGCCGTAGAAGGATTTTTATTAGGTTATGATTCAAATACAAAGGCGTATAGGGTCTTCAACAAATCATCGGGTTTGGTTGAAGTCTCTAGCGACGTTGTATTTGATGAGACTAATGGCTCTCCAAGAGAGCAAGTTGTTGATCTTGATGATGTAGATGAAGAAGACGTTCCAACGGCAGCAATACGCACCATGGCGATTGGAGATGTACGGCCTCAGGAACATTTGGAGCAAGATCAACCGTCTTCCTCAACTATGGTGCATCCCCCAACCCAAGATGACGAACAGGTACCTCAAGTGGAGGCACATGATCAAGGGGGAGCACAGGATGTTCAGGAGGAAGAAGCACATCAGGCACCTCCAACCCAAGTTCGAGCGACAATTCAAAGGGATCATCCCGTCGACCAGATATTGGGTGATATTAGCAAGGGAGTAACTACTCGCTCAAGATTAGTTAATTTTTATGAGCATTACTCTTTTGTCTCTTCTATTGAGCCTTTCAGGGTAGAAGAGGCCTTGCTAGATCCGGACTGGGTGTTGGCCATGTAGGAGGAACTCAACAACTTCAAGCGCAACGAAGTTTGGACACTGGTGCCTCGTCCCAAGCAAAATGTTGTAGGAACCAAGTGGGTGTTCCGCAACAAACAGGACGAGCACGGGGTGGTGACGAGGAACAAGGCTCGACTTGTGGCAAAAGGTTATGCCCAAGTCGCAGGTTTGGACTTTGAGGAGACTTTTGCTCCTGTGGCTAGGCTAGAATCAATTCGTATCTTGCTAGCATATGCCGCTCACCATTCTTTCAGGTTGTACCAAATGGATGTGAAGAGCACTTTCCTCAATGGGCCGATCAAGGAGGAGGTGTACGTGGAGCAGCCCCCTGGCTTCGAGGATGAACGGTACCCCGACCACGTGTGTAAGCTCTCTAAGGCGCTCTATGGACTTAAGCAAGCCCCAAGAGCATGGTATGAATGCCTTAGAGACTTTTTAATTGCTAATGCTTTCAAGGTTGGGAAAGCCGATCCAACTCTTTTTACTAAGACTTGCGATGGTGATCTTTTTGTGTGCCAAATTTATGTCGTCGACATAATATTTGGTTCTACTAACCAAAAGTCTTGTGAAGAGTTTAGCAGGGTGATGACGCAAAAATTCGAGATGTCGATGATGGGCGAGTTGACCTACTTCCTTGGGTTCCAAGTGAAGCAACTCAAGGACGGCACCTTCATCTCCCAAACGAAGTACACACAAGATTTGCTAAAGAGGTTTGGGATGAAGGACGCCAAGCCCGCAAAGACGCCGATGGGAACCGACGGACACACCGACCTCAACAAAGGAGGTAAGTCCGTTGATCAAAAAGCATACCGGTCCATGATAGGTTCTTTGCTTTATTTATCTGCTAGTAGACCGGATATTATGCTTAGCGTATGCATGTGTGCTAGATTTCAATCCGATCCGAAGGAGTGTCACTTAGTGGCTGTGAAGCGAATTCTTCGATATTTAGTCGCTACGCCTTGCTTCGGGATCTGGTATCCAAAGGGGTCTAACTTTGACTTGATTGGGTACTCAGATTCCGACTATGCTGGATGTAAGGTCGATAGGAAGAGTACATCAGGGACGTGCCAATTCTTAGGAAGGTCCCTGGTGTCATGGAACTCTAAGAAACAAACCTCCGTTGCCCTATCCACCGCTGAGGCCGAGTATGTTGCCGCAGGACAGTGTTGCGCGCAACTACTTTGGATGAGGCAAACCCTCAGGGACTTTGGCTACAATCTGAGCAAAGTCCCACTCCTATGTGATAATGAGAGTGCTATTCGAATAGCGGAAAATCCTGTTGAGCACAGCCACACAAAGCACATTGACATCCGACATCACTTTTTGAGAGACCACCAGCAAAAGGGGGATATCGAAGTGTTTCATGTTAGCACCAAGAACCAGCTAGCCGATATCTTTACCAAGCCTCTAGATGAGAAGACCTTTTGCAGGCTGCGTAGTGAGCTCAATATCTTAGATTCGCGGAACTTGGATTGAAATGTAGCATACATGTGTTTATGCTTTTGATTATGTTCATTCTACATATTGTTGCTTATTGTGATGCTCAAGTTGTAGAAACACTCCCTGGACCTCACAAGTCCTGTTTGCAAGTGATGCACATATTTAGGGGGAGCTGTGCTACAACTTGACCCTTTGAGACTAACCATGTACTTGAGTTTCGTTGTTTTAGTCTCCAAGGAAAATTGAAAGGGAAAAGGTGGACTTGGACCATGCAAGACTTCCACTGCACTCCGATGAAAAGAGTAACTTTTCCAAGTTCATCTTCATACTCTTATTGCCTTTGTGTTCTTATTTGAAGATTTTGGTGAGGCAATGGGGTTAAAGGGCCAAGATTGATCCCGTTTTGGTGCTTGATGCCAAAGGGGGAGAAAATAAAGGCCAAAGCGATCAATGGATCAGCTACCACTTGAGAGATTTTGAAAATAGTAGAATAGAGCTTTTGGTTTGTCAAAACTCTTTTGTTGTCTCTCTTGTCAAAAGTTGGCTTCTTGTGGGGAGAAGTATTGATTATGGGAAAAAGGGGGAGTTTTTGAAATCTTAAATCAATTTCTCTTAGAATGACTCTCTTTATGTCTTAACATGTGTGTTTGACTTAGAGATAGAAATTTGAGTTTGATTTGCAAAAACAAACCAAGTGGTGGCATAAAGTGATCCATATATGTCAAAATTGAATCAAAACAATTTTGAGTTCTTATTTGATTTAATTTTGTACTTGTTCTACTTGCTTTATGTTGTGTTGGCATAATTCACCAAAAAGGGAGAGATTGAAAGAGAAATGTGCCCTTGGGCCATTTCTAAGTATTTTGGTGATTTAGTGTCCAACACAAGTGCCTAAGTGTAAAAAGGTGGACAAGGTACAAATCAAGAATTAAGGTATGTTTCTCAGACTTAGTACATTGTTTTATGGACTAATGTATTGTGTCTAAGTGCTGGAAACAGGAAAAATCCAATTGGAAATGTCTTGGCTCGGGCAGCCAAGAATCTGCTGAGTCTGCAAGCACCGGACTGTCCGGTGGTGCACCGGACAGTGTCCGGTGCGTTAGGCTGGCTCGAGCGAAGTGGCTGCTCTCGGGAATTCACCGGCGACGTATGGCTAAAATTCACCGGACTGTCCGGTGTGCACCGGACTGTCCGGTGAGCCAACGGTCGATCGGGCCAACGGTCGGCCGCGCAATCTGCGCGGGACACGTGGCCAAGCCAACGGCTAGAAGACGGCACCGGACTGTCCGGTGTGCACCGGACATGTCCGGTGCGCCAACGGCTCTCAGGCTGCCAACGGTCGGCTTCGCTATTTAAGGAAGGAAATCGGGCACCGGACAGTGTCCGGTGTGCACCGGACTGTCCGGTGCCCCCGATGACAGAAGGCAAGAATGGCTTTCCAAACTTGTGCTCAACGGCTCCTAGCTGCCTTGGGGCTATAAAAGGGACCCCTAGGCGCATGGAGGAGGACACCAAGCATCCTTTGAGCATCATTGATCACTCACACCTCATTCTTGCGCACTTGTTCGACATTTTAGTGATTTGAGCTCCGTTCTAGTGTGCCATCTCTGTGATTGATATCTCTTGGTTATTGTGTTGTGTTGAGATCCTTCTCTAGCCACTTGGCATATTACTGTGCTAACAAGTAACCAAGTTTTGTGGCTTAAGTTTTTGAAGTGTTACAGGATCACCTATTCACCCCCCTCTAGGTGCTCTCAATTCTCCCGAGACCTGCATCAACCCTCCGTCAAGACCGAGGACACGCCCGAGCCCGAGGCACCTTCAGCTCCGCCCGAGGCACCTTCGGCTGAGTCCGAGGTATCCTCGGCTCAGTCTGAGGTACCCTCGTCCCAGTCCGAGGTACCCTCAGCACGGTTTGAGGTACCCTCGGCCCCCGAGGGTGAGGCACTAAGCGTCGAGGGGGAACCGAGCGAGGTCACGCCTAATCAAAGCTGGCAGACCCCGTACCTGCAATATCTCCACCGAGGGGAGCTGCCCCTTGACCAAGCCGAAGCTCGGCGGTTGGCGTGGTGCGCCAAGTCTTTCGTCTTGCTAGGAGATGGGAAGGAGCTCTACCACCGCAGCCCCTCAGGCATCCTCCAGCGATGCATTTCCATCGCTGAAGGCCAGGAGCTCTTGCAAGAGATACACTCGGGGGCTTGCGGCCATCATGCAGCACCTCGAACCCTCGTTGGAAACGCCTTCCGACAAGGATTCTACTGGCCGACGGCGGTGGCCGACGCTATTAGAATTGTCCGCACCTGCGAAGGGTGTCAGTTCTACGCGAGGCAGACCCACCTGCCCGCTCAGGCTCTGCAGACCATACTCATCACCTGGCCGTTTGCTGTGTGGGGTCTGGACCTCGTTGGCCCCTTGCAGAAGGTACCCGGGGGCTACACGCACCTGTTGGTCGCCATCGACAAATTCTCCAAGTGGATCGAGGTCCGACCCCTAAACAGCATTAGGTCCGAACAGGCGGTGGCGTTCTTCACCAACATCATCCATCGCTTCGGGGTCCCAAACTCCATCATCACCGACAACGGTACCCAGTTCACCGGCAGAAAGTTCCTGGACTTCTGCGAGGATCACCACATCCGGGTGGACTGGGCTGCCGTGGCACACCCCATGACGAATGGGCAAGTGGAGCGGGCCAACGGCATGATCCTGCAAGGACTCAAGCCTCGGATCTACAACGACCTCAACAAGTTCGGCAAGCGGTGGATGAAGGAACTCCCCTCGGTGGTCTGGAGTCTGAGGACAACGCCGAGCCGAGCCACGGGCTTCACACCGTTCTTTCTAGTCTATGGGGCCGAGGCCATCTTGCCCACAGACCTAGAATACGGTTCCCCGAGGGCGAGGGCCTACACCGACCAAAGCAACCGAGCCAACCGAGAAGACTCACTGGACCAGCTGGAGGAGGCTCGGGACATGGCCTTACTACACTCGGCGTGGTACCAGCAGTCCCTGCGACGCTACCACGCCCGAGGGGTTCGGTCCCGAGACCTCCAGGTGTGCGACCTGGTGCTTCGGCTGCGACAAGACACCCGAGGGCGGCACAAACTCACGCCTCCCTGGGAAGGGCCGTTCGTCATCGCCAAGGTTCTGAAGCCCGGAACATACAAGCTGGCCAACAGTCAAGGAGAGGTCTACGACAACGCTTGGAACATCCAACAGCTACGTCGCTTCTACCCTTAAGATGCTTTCAAGTTGCTTGTATACCTCGTTCACACACCAAGTCTGGTCGTCAAGGAAGGGTCAGCCTTGCTTCGGCAAAGCCCGACCCTCCCCAGGGGCTAAAAGGTACGCCACGTCCTTCGACTTCGTATCCTTTTCCTTTTCCTCTTTCTCTCTCTTACAACAGGGACCAGGAAAGGGGGATACCCCGAAAAGGACCCTTCTCCGTGAAGGAAACAGGATCCGAGCCTCCCTACTGATCAGAGGTTCGAAGGCTGGCCCCTCGGGGGGGTTCAACGGCCGCTTCAGATCGATTGGGTTCTGCGCCCACTACTGGTCAGAGGTTCGATGGCCGGTCCCTCGAAGGGTTCAACGGCCGCCTCAGGCCACTCCGGCTCCGCGCCCATTACTGATCAAGGGTTCGTAGGCTGGCCCTCGAAGGGTTCATAGTCGCCTCAGACATAGAGCGAGGGATGACCCTGGGTACGTTCGATACATAACCAAGGCTCAGGCTACGCTCTCGAGGTACCTACGACATTTCCAAGACCAGCGGGAGCGATCTTGTAACGGAATCCCATCAGAGGGAGGCATCGAGCCCTCGGACCCCGTCAAAGGGGACCGGGTCCGGCAGATCACCCGCAGGTACTTTTGGAGCGCGCCTCTAGGCCTCTAGCCGACCCCTAGCAAATGGGGCACGGGCGTCCGCTCGGATTACCCGCCAGCAGCTCACCGGAAACACCATGTTCGGCGCCCTCCGAGGGCAACATGGCGCTTTCCCCCCCTCCTCCTTGCGGAAAGGCGACGCAGGGGCGTATGTAAAAAAGACGAGTCTGTCCTTGACTATCCTCTCGCCCTGTGCAGAGGCTCGGGGGCTGCTCTCGCAAACCCGGCTCCGGCCAAACCGTTGACAGCGTCAACATACCAGCCCGAGAACTTGGGACCCGACCGTGCACTCGGGCTACGGCCAGCTCGCATGAGGGAACAACTAGACCAGCCGAAGTGTTGCGAAATGCACTAAGACCTCGAAGGAGTAAAACTACTCCTCCGAGGCCTCGGGGGCTACACCCGGCGGGTGCGCTCGCGCGCACCCACCGGAACAGAATGCAACCGAAAAAGGCTGGTCCCCTTGCAAAAAAGTGCGGCAAAAACCTCCAAGCGAGTATTAGTACTCCCTTGGAGGCTCGGGGGCTACTGTCGGGGACCATAATTAGGGGTACCCTCAAGACCCCTAAATCTCAGCTGGTAACCCCCATCAGCACAAAGCTGCAAAGGCATGATGGGTGCGATTAAATCAAGGATCGGTCCATTCAAGGGACACGATCGTGCCTCGCCCGAGCCCAGCCTCGGGCAAGGGAAGCCGACCTCGGAGAACCTACGTCTCGCCCGAGGACCCCCCTCCAGCAACGGGCACACTGTCAGCTCGCCCGAGGCCCAGTCTTCACCGAGAAGCAACCTTGGCCACATCGCCACGCCGACCGACCAAATCGCAGGGGCATTTAATGCAAAGGTGGCTTGACACCTTTATCCTGACGCACGCCCACCAGTCGACAGAGCCGAAGTGACCGCAGTCACTTCGCCGCTCTACTGACCGGTCTGACAAGAGAACAGCGCTGCCTGCGCCGCTCCGACTGCTGAGCCACCCGACAGAGTGAGGCTGACAGCAGTCAAGGCCGACCTCAGGCGTCATAGGAAACTCCGCCTCGCCCGACCCAGGGCTCGGACTCGGGCTCAGCCCCGGAAGACGGCGAACTCCGCTCCGCCCGACCCAGGGCTCGGACTCGGGCTCAGCCCCGGAAGACGGCGAACTCCGCGCCGCCCGACCCAGGGCTCAGACTCGGGCTCAGCCCCGGAAGACGGCGAACTCCGCTCCGCCCGACCCAGGGCTCGGACTCGGGCTCAGCCCCGGAAGACGGTGAACTCCGCTCCGCCCGACCCAGGGCTCGGACTCGGGCTCAGCCCCGGAAGACGGCGAACTCCACGCCGCCTGACCCAGGGCTCGGACTCGGGCTCAGCCCCGGAAGACGGTGAACTCCGCTCCGCCCGACCCAGGGCTCGGACTCGGGCTCAGCACCGGAAGACGGCAAACTCCGCCTCGCCCGACCCCAGGGCTCGGACATGGGCTCAGCCCCGGAAGACGACGAACTCTGCCTCGCCCGACCCAGGGGCTCGACCTCGACCTCGGAGGAGCCTCCACCTCGCCCAGCCTAGGGCATGGACCGACCACGTCAACAGGAAGCGCCATCATTACCCTACCCAATGCGAGTAATGATGGCGCCCCGCATGCCCTGTGACGACGACGACTCTCAGCCCCCTTACGGAAGCCAGAGGACGTCAGCAAGGACTCGACAGCCCCAACAGCTGTCCTCCCGCCAGGCTCAAGCACTCCTCCGACAGCCACGACACCACGCGAACTGGGTGCCAAGACCTCTCCGGCTGCCACGATGGCATGTACTTAGGGCGCTAGCTCTCCACCGCTAGACACGTTAGCACACTGCTACACTCCCCATTGTACACCTGGATCCTCTCCTTACGCCCATAAAAGGGAGGACCAGGGCACTCTTACGGGGGGTTGGTTGGCCCGCGCGGAGAAGGACGGGACGGCGCTCGCGCAAGGCCGCTCGCTCCCACTCCCGCGTGGACGCTTGTATCCCCCTACTGCAAGCGCACCCGACTCAGGCGCGGGGCTAACACGAAGGTCGCGGGATCCACTCTCTCACGCCTGCCTCCCTCCGGCTGCTTCCTTTCCCCCCTTCGCGTTCCGCCTCGTGTCAACCCATCTGGGCTGGGGCACGCGGCGACGATTCACTCGTCGGTCCAGGGACCCCCGGGTTTCGAAACACCGACATGAATGGAACCCCATAACGCCTAGTGGCCGAAATCCGGTAGGCTCGCCGCCGTTGGAATGGGATCCGCCGCCCATGTCCGGCGACTACTGGCGGAAGTAGCGACGGGGTCGCGTGAACCGTTGATCTAGGGGTTAACGGCTCTGATTAGAAGCAGGTGATACCCCCTTCACGACATTAAATCGATGACGTTGATCATCGATCTGACGAATAGAATTAGATCTAGAATCCTTGTCGTTAAATCCTGATCCATCGGTTCTGGTTACACCCCGAGTCAGCCGCGGCGGAATCTAATCCTGGCCGTAAGATTTAAATCCAATGGTCCAGAACTCACCATACCCCTTCGGTCATGGCAGTTTTTCTTAAGAGACCCTAGGTTTTCTCGGATTCAACCTGCAATCCTTCCCTGGTTTAGCCTGAGTCTAGGGAATTGTTACAGATTGGACCCTGAGTTTTGTATTATTTGGCGCCCGATTCAGAGCGTAGGAAAATCAAATAAATAAATTTATAAATAGATTTTTAATATAAAAACAATTCCTAGAACTTATTTAATTCATAGAAAATCCATTTTTAGTCCAAATTGATCCATTCCAGTTCCTAAGATTTTGAAATATTATTGTTTATGACCTAGTGCCTCTGTTTTGACATGAAAGACATTAAAATTTATCTCTTACTTAATCTTGTATTAAATACATAAAACCCTTGGAAATTCATAAATTAAAATCTATAACTCCAAAATTAATGATTCCTGTTTCTAGAATCTCAATTTAATGTGTATATTATTATCATGTATTTTGTTTACATGTTTGGTGTGATATTAATTTTCCCCTTTATGCTATGTATGTTTGTATTGATGCGAGTAGACGAGCAAGTCACTGAGGATCCTGGTACCCAACAGATAGAAGTTGCTGAGCAGGAGCTCATTGAAGGCAAGTTGTGCCCTTGATCACTTCCTATTTACCCAGTCATGTTCTTATTAATCATAATGATCTGCATAGGTTAATTTTGATGGGATCCAATAGGTTACCCTAGTTTTGGCTATCTTTATACCTTGTTTTACCACTGAATATTTTTGGGTAGTATATGCTATTGCTTAATGTGGTTTTGGGTATGGAGATATACATCACTCATTGTTACAATTTTGTTATCAGTTATTATTTACTGTTCATGATAAGATCATTATGTTAATGGGAACATGGAGAACCACCCGGAAAAACAGTGCTACCACAAGGGTGGTATGGGAAGCCCTTGGCTGATTAACTAGGAAAGCTAGTCGATGACTATCTTATCCGAAAGGGGCAAGGGCAGTAGGCGAGTGGTCAGTGTAGTGAGGTCCTTGGGTTGATTTTGCTGCGATGGCGGTCAGGCGAGGGATTCCTGCACTGGAGCTTCCTAGAAACTGTAGCGGGTTTTCTGAAGCTAGTGGAACTTTATAAAGGCCTCGTAGTGGTACCCTGCCTCGCTTCCTTGGTAGAGGTGTATGGGGTCCGATCAACCTCGTGGCAAATGGGTAACACGACTTGTGGGTAAAGATGTGCAACCTCTGCAGAGTGTAAAACTAGTATACTAGCCGTGCTCACGGTCATGAGCGGCTCAGACACTCACATGATTAATTTATGGAATTAAGTTCAATTTGTCATTTCATTGCATCTGGGATTATTTTATTATTATTTTATTTATTATTACTAAGGTTTGGTATTTACTTACACTTAGTAATTGCTATTAAAATGTTGACCAATTTATAAAAGCAATGCTCAGCTGCAACCTTTATTTATTGATCAGCCTTACACTTCACATGAACTCCCACCTTTGGTGAGTTCATGCACATTATTCCCCACAACTTGTTGAGCGATGAACATGTGTGTGCTCACTCTTGCTGTCTCACACCTCCCCACACAGGAGAAGAACAGGTGGTCGAAGAGGAGCCACCTAACACTGAGGCTTTCGACTTGATCTAGGTGGCGTCTCCCAGTCAGCTTTGTGGCACCAGGGAATAATATTTAGTTCGCTTTATTTTATCATTTATTTTGTGAGACTTTCGCTATGTAATAAGTATATTTATGATATTTATGACATTTATCTCTATGTACTCTGTTATTATATGTGTTGTCTTCTCTGGTGCATATATGAGATGCACCCGACTTTGTTCCTTAAATCCGGGTTTGACAGAAGTGGTATCAGAGGAAATGTTGACTGTAGGACGAAACCTAGATAGAAATGGACAAAACCCTTACCTACTTACCTTACTCTAATTCATTCTATACTTATCTTATCTTGATCCTGTCTCACCTTTTGCTGTCATACTCTGATTACTCTTATCTTTTCCACTCTAAGACAAGATGGGTTTCACACCTTGGAATCCTACATTTATGAATTCTTAAGAGATAGGGAACCTGAGACAAAATTAAAACTATTTTCTCAATTTAAAAATGTTGGTTGATTGTTCTGATGATAAATGTCTGATTTGCTTCTTTGATTGATTGAAATATTATAGATGGACATCTTAGCATGTACCACCATAAGGTAATGAAATAGCTTTAGAAGGTAAAACACCAATCTGCTTAGTTAATAGATCCCCAAACGTAACATGATTTGTAATCACCTACCTTGTCTACTATTCTTTCTTACCATATGTTTATAACTCAGATGGTCAATACCAGGAAGGGTGGTGGAATTGATCTACCTCCCAATCGACACACTCGAAGGATATTTAGACAACTCCAACCACAACCAGCTGAGATGGATCCTCCATAGCCTCCACCAGCCAGAGTTGACCCAGCTATTGTAGCACAGATGAGGATAATGCAGCAGATGGCTGACACCATGGCGGATATGCACGTGCAGATGCAGTAGGAACACTAGGAGATGCGCCAAGAGCGAGAGGATATACGCCAGGAGATGTGCCAGGAGCGAGAGGAGATACACCAGGAGTGAAGGGCACAACAGCAACAACAACAAGTACCACTGCCTCCACCACCACCTCCACTTCCACCCCGGGACAAGCACCGGGAATTTATGAGTCACAAGTCGCCGACCTTCGCCAGCTCGCCAGATCCACTAGATGCTGATGATTGGCTGAAGCCAATTGAAAAGATGCTTAACATCGCCCAATGCTCTGACCGGGAGAAGGTCCTTTATGCTTCTGGTCGTCTGACATGTCCTGCTGCTGACTGGTGGGATTCTTATGTTGCTGCCCATGATGCTGCTGACACTATTAATTGGGCGGAATTCACAACTCAGTTCAGAAACTGCCACGTTCCTGCTGTTGATGAAGATCAAGAAGAAGGAGTTTCTGTCATTGAAGCAAGGCAACATGTCTGTCAGTGAGTACTGTGACAAATTCATCCAGCTGTCAAGATATGCTCCTGATGAGGTGGCATATGATGAAAGGAAGCAAGAGCACTTCACAGAAGGACTCAATGTGCCCCTACAGTATGCACTGGTTGCTCACACATTTCCATCATTTCAGAGACTGCTGGATAAGGCTCTTGCTATTGAACACAAGCGTGTTCAATTCAGAGATTTGAAGAGGAAGGCCATAACCTAAGGGCAGGGTAGCAGCAGTGTTCGTCCTCGCTACATTCCACCACAGGGTACACCGACTCGTTTTGGAGGAGGACCACACCCAGCTCGTACACATCACAGGGGTCTCCACAGACACCTCCCACTCGTCAGGCTGCCCCCACTGGCACCCTGACGAGACCTACAGGACAGAAGACAGGCCCTACATGCTTCAAGTGTAGTCAGGTTGGGCATTATGCTAATGCTTGTTTGGCTGGGAATTCTAGTGCATCAGCTCAGAACAAGCAACAGACTCCTAGCAAGGGATTCAGCATTGCCAGAGTTAATCAAGTCAGTGCTGAGGCCACTTCTGACGGTGCAGACATCGCTATCAGTATGTTTTACATTAATGCAATTCCAGCAGCATTATTATTTGATTCTGGAGCTACGCATCCGTTTATGTCTGCTCGATTTGCCACCACCAATGAATTACCACTGCAAAACATGAAAACACCTATGGTAGTAATTACACCTAAAGGACCTGTTGAAGCAAACTTTATGACACAAAGATTAACACTGACAATTATGGGAAGGGAATTCTATTCTACACCCATAGTACTAGAAGAAAGCAGTATAATCTGATACTCGGGATGTCCTAGTTAAGGAAAGCTAAGGCAGTTATACACTGTGATAAGGAAACCGTAGAACTTACCAGTTCCAAAGGGGAAAGATTTGAAGTTGAGATTACTGTAACCGCCTCTACCAGGCCAGCCATATTCCTAGTAGATGGAAAATTTGTGGGTAGTAACATCCGAGTTGTTAGAGACTTTCCAGACGTTTTTCCTGAAGAGTTACCCGGAATGCCACCAGATAGGGAAGTCGAATTTGTTATTGATCTCTTACCTGGTACTGCTCCCATTTCAAAAAGGTCATACAGGATGTCAGTGGAAGAGTTAAAAGAACTGAAGAAACAGTTAACGGAGTTGCAGGAAGCGGGGTACATTCGTCTGAGTTCCTCACCTTGGGGAGCACCGGTACGGTTTGTACAGAAGAAGGATGGATCACAACGGATGTGTGCGGACTATAGATCCCTTAATGATGTTACTGTGAAGAACAAGTATCCGTTACCCCGCATTGAGGATTTATTTGATCAGATGAGAGGTGCTAGGGTATTCTCGAAGATTGATCTCTGATCGGGTTACCATCAAATGAAGATTAGGCCTTCTGATATTCCCAAGACAGCTTTCTCAACCCGATATGGATTATGTGAGTTCACGCTTATGTCATTTGGACTAACTAATGCACCAGCTTATTTTATGAATCTGATGAATAAGGTGTTCATGGAGTATATGGACAGATTCATCGTGGTGTTCATCGATGATATTCTTATTTATTCTAAGAGTGATAGTGATCATGAGGAACATCTGAGATTGGTGCTACAGAAGCTACGAGATAATCAACTCTACGCCAAGTATAGCAAATGCGAGTTCTGGATTGACAAGGTGCCATTCCTTGGACACATCATTTCTAATGGTGGGATATCAGTGGATCCTGCTAAATTCACATAGATAGTGGCGTGGAGCATACCCAGTACAGTTACTGAAGTCCGAAGTTTCTTGGGACTTGCATGTTATTATCGACGATTTATTGAAGGGTTCTCTAAGATTGCTAAGCCTATGACCTCACTTCTGGAGAAGGGAAGAGAGTTTAAGTGGGACTCAAAGTGCCAAGATAGCTTTAATTAACTGAAGCTTAGATTGATCACCCCCAGTGTTGGTTATGCAAGATCTACAGAAGGGATTTGATATTTATTGTGATGCCTGTGGCCAAGGTTTGGGATGTGTGCTTATGCAAGAAGGACACGTGATTGCCTACGTGTCTCATCAGTTGTGGAAACATGAGTTGAACTATCCCACTCATGACTTAGAACTAGCAGCCGTTGTGCACACACTTAAGATATGGAGACATTACATTATAGGAACTAAGTGCCAAGTGTACACGAATCATAAGAGTTTGAAGCATATATTCACTCAGAAGGATCTCAACCTTAGGCAACGCTGATGGTTGGAACTCATTAAGGACTATGACTTGGAGATTCATTATCACTCTGTTATTATATGTGTTGTCTTCTCTAGCGCATATATGAGATGCACCCGACTTTGTTCCTTAAATCAGAGTCTGACACAAACTCCCCAACCACAGTCATTGCCCTACCCATTGCCCTATCATTTTCACCATTTTTTGAATCAAATTTACGTGTTTTGTGAATGGTGAGATTCGAGCATGCAAACCTCTCTCGCGCATAACCTTCTCTACTGCTACACTACTATATGAGTTGTGTTTATATTACGTTTTCGTTCCTCATGTATTATAATAAATCGAGAGTAATTTGATTATTTGAGGCACTAAATGAATTCAATTAAAAATGTTGTCAGTTATAAAGTTGCATAAGTTTTCAAGATTTAGAACTTCTATTTTAACAGTTTCTACCTCCGAGGAAGTTTACAAAATTTGAATTTCAAATTTCAAAAATTCACATGATTTTTTCTATGACAATATGGTTTCAAATAAAAAAGTTGTCAATTAAAAAGGTTCATTACATTTCAAGACCTACAACGTTTATTTTGGTAGTTTTTCCATCCGAGTTAGTTTGAAAAATTCAAATTTTAAAATTTAAACATAGTTTTGCATGACAAGATGATTTCAAACCAAAACATTGTCAACTATAAATTTTCATAATTTTTTAAGACCTACAACTTTCATGTTGGTGGTTTTTTCATTCGAGGTCGTTTTCAAAATTCAAATTTTAAATTTTTTAAATCGAACGTAGTTTTCGTTGCCAAGATGATTTCAAATGGAAAAGTTGTCAACTACAAAATTTTATAACTTCTCAAGATCTATAAAGTTTATATTGATTGTTTGGTCATTTGTTCATCCTACATGATGGTTCTAACATTATTCACAAATCTTATACATCTCCCTTATAGTTTCATAAACTACGAGAGAGATATAGGTTTTATGAACAAATTTAGTTTTATTTTATCATATGTAGAAATGATCAATATATAAATTGTACATCTTGATGAGTTATACAAATTTGTAGTTGAAAACTTTTAAATTTTAATTAATTTACTACTTCAAAATGTGATTTTAAATTATCTTTGCATAGTGTTGAAAAAACACTCGGCAAAGAAGCTCTCTCCCTAGTGTCCAAAAAAACACTCGGCAAAGAAGCTCTTTGCCGAGTGTCAAAAATAAAACACTCGACAAAGAGTTTCTTTGCCGAGTGTTTTTTTACCAAGGGTTTAAAAAAAGAGTTTTTTTACCGAGTGACCGAAAGAAAACACTCGGCAAATCATTTGGTACTCGGCAAAGGGCCAAATTTCGATAGTGACGTGTGCCTTCATAAATCTTTAATTTATATATCTAATGTTCATCTAAAATGGTGGGATTAAAGACGACTTATTATATTGCTTAGCCAACATTAAAATCGGTATTTTTAGGTCAAATTTTATGTCTGTGTTATTTTTCGACACTTGCTGAGCTAGCCTCCTCCTACATGTGAATCAAGGCGTCCTCTACATAGGGTGCATAAAACTAGGATGTTTGATATGGTTCTCCTTCATCCTAAAACAGCTCTGCTCTGAAACTACATGGTCAAGTAATGTCACACCAGATTTAAGGAATAAAGCCAGGTGTGTCTCATATGTGTGTTAAAGAAGAACAACACATATAATGACAAAGTGTATAGAGATAAATGCCACAAATATCATAAATGTCATTATTACATAGCGGAAGTTTTACAAAAATAAATGATAAATATAAAGCGAACTAAATGTCCATCCATGGCGCCATAAAGCTGATTGGGAGACGTCACCTAGATCAACTTGTACTCCTCATTGTACGGTTCCTCCTGGACCACCTGTTTTTCTCCTGTTGGGGGTTTATATATCGCAAGTGTGAGCTCACAAAAGATCATAGCTCAAAAGGTTGTGGGGAATAATGTGCATGAACTCACCAAAGGTGGGAGTTCATGTGAAGTGTAAGGCTGATCAACAATAGGGGTTAAAGCTGAGCATTGCTTTTAATAAGTTGGTCAAATTTTATTAGCAGTTACTAAATGTAAGTAAATACCAAACTAGAATAATAATAGATCAAAATTAATAAAAAATCCCAATGTGATGCAAATGACAAATTGAAATTTAGTTCCATAAAGTAATCATGCGAGAGCCCTAAGCTGCTCATGACCACGAGTACGACTAGTATACTAGTTTTACAATCTGCAGAGGTTGTACCCTGTACCCCACAAGTCATGTATCCCATGTTGCCTGGGTTTGCAAGGCCCTTAGACACTGCCGAGGTGAATGGCTAGGGATCAACTACGAGGCCTTTACAAAGTTCCACTAGCTTCAGAAAACCTGCTTTAGTTTCTAGGAAGAGCAATGCAGGAATCCCCCGTCTGACCACCATCGCAACAAAATCAACCCGGGAACCTCCATACACGCCTACTCCCCTACTGCCCTTGCCCCTATCGGGTAAGGTAGTCCTCCACTAGCTTTCCTAGTTAGTCAACCAAGGGCGTCCCATTCCACTCTTATGGTGGCACATGTTTCTCAAGTTAAGCTCCATGTTCCAATTAAAATAATAGTCTTATCATTAACAGAAATAGAACAGTAATAAAGAATAATCATGTGTAATAGTTATCTCAACACCCAAAACCATGTATAGAAATAGCAATGACTACCCAAAAATTCAGGGATAAACCAGGTGAAAAGATAACCAGACTAGGGTGACCTATTGGGTCCCATCAGCCTATGCATGAATAAATGATTATAAAGAACACTATTGGGTAATAAAAGTAGTCAAGGGCACAACTTGCCTTCAATGAGCTCCTACTCAGCAACTTCTACCTCCTGAACACCAGACTCCTCAGCCACTGGCTCTTCTACTCGCCACAATACAAACAAGCATGGTACAAGAAAGAAATTAACATCTGAAAGTCGCCTAGAGGGGGGTGGATAGGCGGAAACTGAAATTTACAACTTTTAAACACACTACAAGCCGGGGTTAGCGTTAGAATAAAATCTAAGTCCGGGAGAGAGTGGAAAACAAATCAACCAAGAAAATAAAGCGGATGACATGGTGATTTGTTTTACCGAGGTTCCGTTCCAATGAACCTAGTCCCCGTTGAGGTGGTCACAAAGACCGGGTCTCTTTCAACCCTTTCCCTCTCTCAAACGGTCACCTAGACCAAGTGAGTTTTCTTCCTTGATTTCTTGGGTCACTTAGACCCCGTAAGGACCACTACACAATTGGTGTCTCTTGCTTTGCTTACAAGGCTTTAAGAGTAAGAATGAGAGAAAGAAGAAAGCCAACCAAGCAACAAGAGCAACAAAGAACACAAGACGATCTTCTCACAAGTCCTAAAATACTAGAGTTAAATTGTGGACTTTGATTGGATCGGAGGCTTTGATTTGTGTCTTGGAGTGTTGTATTTTGCTCTTGTATTGAATGAGGAGTAGTGAATGCTTGGATGGTTGGAGTGGAGGTGGTTGGGGGTATTTATAGCCCCCAACCACCAATTCAACCGTTGGGGCAGGCTGCTATCGATGGGCGCACCGGACAGTCCGGTGCGCCACCGGACAGTCCGCCGCGCCACCAGACAATGTCCGATGCGCCAGCCACGTCACCCAACCGTTAGGGTTCTGATGGTTTCGACCGTTGGAGCTTTGTCGTCTGGTGGCACCGGACAGTCTGGTGTCGCACCGGACAGGTACTATGCACTGTCCGGTACGCCTCTGGCAGCTGCTCTGACTTCTGCGCGCACTGTTCTTCACTGTTCACATTGGAGTCGACCGTTGCGTTGGCTAGCTGTTGCTTCGCTGGTGCACCGGACAGTCCGGTGGCACACTGGACAGTCCGGTGAATTATAGCGGAGCGGCTCTCCAGAAACCCGAAGGTGGCAAGTTTGAAGTTGTATGGCCCTGGGCACCGGACACTGTCCGGTGGCATACCGGAAAGTTCGGTGCGCCAAACCAGGGTTCTCTTCGGTTTCTTTTTGCTCCTTTCTTTTGAACCCTAACTTTGATCTTTTCATTGGTTTGTGTTGAACCTTTAGCACCTGTAGAATATATAATTTAGAGCAAACTAGTTAGTCCAATAATTTGTGTTGGGCATTCAACCACCAAAATCATTTAGGAAAAGGTTTAAGCCCTATTTCCCTTTCAATCTCCCCCCTTTTGGTGATTGATGCCAACACAAACCAAAGCAAATATATAAGTGCATAATTGAACTAGTTTGCATAAGGTGAGTGCAAAGGTTGCTTGGAATTAAACCAATTTTATAGTTTCATAGGATATGCATGGTTGCTTTCTTTTTTTTAACATTTTGGACCACATTTACACCACTTGTTTTGTTTTTGCAAACCTTTTGGAAAATCTTTTCAAAGTCCTTTTTGCAAATAGTCAAAGGTATATAAATAAGATTTCGAGAAGCATTTTCAAGATTTAAAATTTTCTCCCAATGTTTGATATGCTTTTCCTTTGACTAAACAAAACTCCCCCTGAATAAAATTCTCCTCTTAGCTTTCAAGAGGGTTTTACCAATTTAAAAATATACCAATTTGAAAAAGGATCATACATTTAGATATCAATTTAAAAAATTCTTGAAAATTTTGACATTGGTGGTGATGCGGTCCTTTTGCTTTGGGCTTAATATTTCTCCCCCTTTGGCATTAATCGCCAAAAACGGTGTCTTTTGAGAGCCCTTTTACTTTCTCCCTAATGGTACAAATGAATATAAGTGAAGATTATACCAATCGAAGATTGATGTGGAGTGACGGCGAAGGGTAAAGATACCGATAGAGTTCAGTGGAAGCCTTGTCTTCGCCGAAGACTCCATTTCCCTTTCAATCTATGACTTAGTAGTAATTCACTTGAAATCACATTAGTCATAGGCATCAAAGAGATATGATCAAAGGTATATAAATGAGCTATGTGTGCAAAGTGTTAGTCAAAGTTCCGAGAATCAAGAACGTTTAGCTCATTCCTAAGTTTGGTAAAGGTTTTCTCATCTAATGGTTTGGTGAAGATATCGGCTAGTTGTTCTTTGGTGCTAACATAAGCAATCTCGATATCCCCCCTTTGTTGGTGATCCCTCAAAAAGTGATACTGAATGGCTATGTGCTTAGTGCGGCTGTGTTCAACAGGATTATCCGCCATGCAGATTGCACTCTCATTGTCACATAGGAGAGGGACTTTGCTCAATTTGTAGCCATAGTCCCTGAGGGTTTGCCTCATCCAAAGTAATTGCGCACAACAATGTCCTGCGTCAATATACTCGACTTCGGCGGTAGAAAGAGCTACTGAGTTCTGTTTCTTTGAAGCCCAAGACACCAGGGATCTTCCCAAAAACTGACAAGTCCCTGATGTGCTCTTCCTATCAATTTTACACCCTGCCCAATCGGAATCTGAATATCCTATTAAATCAAAGGTGGATCCCTTGGGGTACCAAAGTCCAAACTTAGGTGTATAAATTAAATATCTCATGATTCTTTTCACGGCCCTAAGGTGAACTTCCTTAGGATCAGCTTGGAATCTTGCACACATGCATACGGAAAGCATAATATCCGGTCGAGATGCACATAAGTAGAGTAAAGATCCTATCATCGACCGGTATACCTTTTGATCTACGGATTTACCTCTCGTGTCGAGGTCGAGATACTCATTTGTTCCCATGGGTGTCTTGATGGGCTTGGCATTCTTTATTCCAAACTTGGTGAGTATGTCTTGAATATACTTGGTTTGGCTGATGAAGGTGCCTTCTTGGAGTTGTTTGACTTGAAATCCTAGAAAATATTTCAACACCCCCATCATAGACATCTCAAATTTTTGAATCATGATCCTACTAAACTCGTCACAAGTAGATTTGTTAGTAGACCCAAATATGATATCATCAACATAAATTTGGCATACAAACAAATCTTTTGTAATAGTTTTAGTAAAGAGAGTAGGATCGGCTTTTCTGATTTTGAAGCCATTAGTGATAAGGAAATCTCTTAGGCATTCATACCATGCTCTTGGGGCTTGCTTGAGCCCATAAAGTGCCTTAGAGAGTTTATACACATGGTTAGGGTACTCACTATATTCAAAGCCGGGAGGTTGCTCAACATAGACCTCTTCCTTGATTGGTCCATTGAGGAAGGCACTTTTCATGTCCATTTGATAGAGCTTAAAGGTAAAATAAGTATCATAGGCAAGTAATATACGAATTGACTCAAGCCTAGCTACGGGTGCATAGGTTTCACCGAAATCCAAACCTTCGACTTGTGAATATCCCTTGGCCACAAGTCGGGCTTTGTTCCTTGTCACCACACCATTCTCATCTTGCTTGTTGCGGAATACCCATTTGGTTCCTACAACATTTTGGTTAGGACGTGGAACAAGATGTCATACCTCATTCCTCGTGAAGTTGTTGAGCTCCTCTTGCATTGCCAACACCCAATCCGAATCTCTTAATGCATCCTCTATCCTATATGGCTCAATAGAGGAAACAAAAGAATAATGTTCACAAAAGTGAGCGACTCGAGATCGAGTGGTTACCCCCTTATGAATATCCCTGAGGATGGAGTTCACGGGGTGATCTCTTTGTATCGCTTGGTGGACTCTTGGGTGTGGCGGTCTTTGACCCTGTAATTCTTGATCATCTTCCTTGTCTTGATCATCATCATCTCCCCCTTGATCATTGTCCTCCTCTTGAGGTGGCTCATCTTCTTGATCTTCTTCTTCATTGTCTTGAGCTTGATCCTCATCTTGAGTTGGTGGAGATGCTTAATTTGAAGATGATGGTTGATCTTGTGCTTGTGGAGGCTCTTCGGATTCCTTAGGACACACATCCCCAATGGACATGTTCCTTAGCGCGACGCACGGAGCCTCTTCATCATCTAGCTCATCAAGATCAACTTGCTCTACTTGAGAGACATTAGTCTCATCAAACACAATGTCACAAGAAACCTCAACTAATCTAGTGGATTTGTTGAAGACTCTATAAGCCTTTGTGTTTGAGTCATAACCAAGTAAAAAACCTTCTACAGCCTTAGGAGCAAATTTAGATTTTCTACCTCTTTTCACAAGAATAAAACATTTGCTACCAAAGACTTTAAAATATGAAACATTGGGCTTTTTACCGGTGAGGAGTTCGTATGATGTCTTCTTGAGGATTCGATGAAGATATAACCGGTTGATAGAGTAGCAAGCAGTGTTGATTGCTTCCTCCCAAAACCGGTCCGGTATCTTGTATTCATCAAGCATGGTCCTTGCCATGTCCAGTAGAGTTCTATTCTTTCTCTTCACTACACCATTTTGTTGAGGTGTGTAGGGAGAAGAGAACTCATGCTTGATGGCCTCCTCCTCAAGAAAGCCTTCAATTTGAGAGTTCTTGAACTCCGTCCCATTGTCGCTTCTTATCTTCTTGATCCTTAATCCGAACTCATTTTGAGCCTGTCTCAAGAATCCCTTTAACGTCTCTTGGGTTTGCGATTTTTCCTGCAAAAAGAATACCCAAGTGAAGCAAGAATAATCATCCACAATTACTAGACAGTACTTGCTCCCGTCGATGCTTATGTAAGCTATCGGGCCGAATAGATCCATGTGGAGTAACTCCAGAGGCCTGTCCGTGGTCATGATGTTCTTGTGTGGATGATGGGTTCCAATTTGCTTTCCTGCTTGACATGCACTACAAACCCTATCTTTCTCAAAATGAACATTTGTTAGTCCCAAAATGTGTTCTCCCTTTAGAAGTTTGTGAAGATTCTTCATCCCAACATGGGCTAGTCGGCGATGCCAGAGCCAACCCATATTAGTCTTAGCAATTAAGCAAGTATCGAGTTCAGCTCTATTAAAATCAACTAAGTATAGCTGACCCTCTAATACTCCTTTAAATGCTACTGAATCATCACATCTTCTAAAGACAGTAACACCTATATCCGTAAAAAGACAGTTGTAACCCATTTTGCATAATTGAGAAACTGAAAGCAAGTTATAATCTAAAGAATCTACAAGAAAAACATTGGAAATGGAATGGTCAGGTGATATAGCAATTTTACCAAGTCCTTTGACCAAACCTTAATTTCCGTCCCCGAATGTGATAGCTCTTTGGGGATCATCGTTTTTCTCGTAGGAAGAGAACATCTTTTTCTCCCCTGTCATGTGGTTTGTGCATATGCTATCAATGATCCAACTTGAGCCCCCGGATGCATAAACCTGCAAAACAGTTTTAGGCCTTGTTCTTAGGTACCCAAACAGTCTTGGGTCCTTTCACGTTAGAAACAAGCACCTTGGGTACCCAAACACAAGTCTTGGAGCCCTTGTGTTTGCCCCCAACATATTTGGCAACTACTTGCCAGATTTGTTAGTTAAAACATAAGATGCATCAAGAGTTTTAAATGAAACATTAGGTTCATTTGATGCAGTAGGAGTTTTCTTTTTAGGCAATTTAACATGGGTAGATTGCCTAGAGCTAGATGCCTCATTCTTAAAAGCATGATGCGAAACAGAATGAGATTTCCTAGCATGAATTCTCCTAATTTTGTGCTCAGGATAACCGGTAGGATATAAAATGTAACCCTCGTTATCCTGAATCATGGGAGCCTTGCCTTTTACAAAGTTAGACAATCTTTTAGGGGCATTAAGTTTGACATTGCTTCCCTGTTGGAAACCAATACCATCCTTAATGCCATGGCGTCTCCCATTATAGAGCATGCTTCTAGCAAATTTAAAATTTTCATTTTCTATCTCATGCTGATTAATTTTAGCAGTGAGTTTGAGCTATGTGATCATTTTGTTGTTTAATTAAAGCAAGATGATCATGGATAGCATCAACATTAATATCTCTACATCTAGTACAAATGGTGACATGATCAACACTAGATCTAGATGGTTTGCAAGCATTTAATTCATCAATCTTAGCATGTAACATGGCATTCTCATCTCTAAGATTGGAAATAGAAATATTGCAAACATTCAATTCTTTAGCCTTTGAAATTAAACTAGCATTTTCAATTTTAAGGCTAGAAATTGATTCATTCAATTTATCAATCTTAGTAATCAAACTATCATTTTCATTTCTAAGATTGGCAATTGAATAATGACAAACATTTGATTTTTCAACCTTAGCAGTCAAATTAACATTCTCAGTTCTAAGGTTGGAAATGGTGTCATGGCAAATGCTAAGCTCTCTAGTCAAGTTTTCACATTTTTCTATTTCCTGAGCATAAGCATTTTCACCTTAACATGCTTTTTGTTTTCCTTAATAAGGAATTCCTCTTGGCTATCCAATAGTTCATCCTTCTCATGAATAGCACCTATTAATTCATTTAATTTTTCTTTTTGTTGCATGTTAAGGTTGGCAAAAAGACTAAGCAAGTTATCTTCATCATCACTAGAACTACCCTCATCACTAGAGGTAGCATACTTGTGGGTGGTTCTAGCTTGTACCTTCTTTTTCTTGTTGTCCTTTGCCATGAAGCATTTGTGGCCGACGTTGGGGAAGAGGAGACCCTTGTTGACGGTGATGTTGGCGGCGTCCTCGTCAGAGAAGGAGTCGGTGGAGCTCATGTCAGAATCCCATTCCCGACACACACTACAGGAAACTAGTTAAAGAACGTGGGTGAAAAACCGTCGAACTTAATGTAATAAGCCGACGAACTTATGAGAGCACCTAGAGGGGGGGGGGGGTGAATAGGTGATCCTGTAAAACTTGAAACTTAAGCCACAAAAACTTGGTTAAGTGTGAGCACAATAATCGCCAAGTGGCTAGAGAGGAGTCTCAACAAAACACAATAACCACAAAGATATCAATCACAGAGATGGCACGGTGGTTATCCCGTGGTTCGGCCAAGACCAACGCTTGCCTACTCCACGTTGTGGCATCCCAACGGACGAGGGTTGCAATCAACCCCTCTCAAGCGGTCCAAAGACCCACTTGAATACCACGGTGTTTTGCTTTGCTTTTCTTAATCCCGTTCGCGGGGAATCTCCACAACTTGGAGCCTCTCGCCCTTACACTTGAAGTTGACAAAGAAGCACGGAGTAAGGGAGGGATTAGCAACTCACACAAGACACTAAGATCACAGCAAAATACACACACAAGACCCAGACTTAAGCTCAAAAGACTAGCACACTAGAACGGAGCTCAAATCACTAGAATGTCGAACAAGTGCGCAAGAATGGAGTGTGAGTGATCAAGAGTGCTCAAGGAATGCTTGGTGTTCTCCTCCATGCGCCTAGGGGTCCCTTTTATAGCCCCAAGGCAGCTAGGAGCCATTGAGAACATTCCTGGAAGGCAGATCTTGCCTTCTGTCGACTAGCGCACCGGACACTGTCCGGTGCAGATATCCTTCCTTATTTGGCGAAGCCGACCGTTGGAGTCTGAGAGCCGTTGGCGCACCGGACACTGTCCGGTGCACACCGGACAGTCCGGTGTACCAATGTGACCGTTGGCTCGGCCACGCGTCACGCGCGGAATCCTCGGCCGACCGTTGCCCCAGCTGACCGTTGACTTACTGGACAGTCCGGTGCACCACCGGACAGACCGGTGAATTTTAGCCGTACGCCGTTAATCATTTCCCGAGAGCGATGAGTTCGCCTGTGAACAGCTCACCGGACAGTCCGGTGCACCACCGGACAGACCGATGAATTATAGCCGTACACCGCCGTCGAACTCCCGAGAGTAGCAAGTTCGCCAGAGTCAACCTGGCGCACCGGACACTGTCCGGTGCACCACCGGACAGTCCGGTGCACCCAGACTGAGCAGACTTTGGCTGAACAAAGCCATCTCATTTCCAATTCAATTTTTCCTGTTTCCAGCACTTAGACACAATACATTAGTCCATAAAACAATGTACTAAGTCTAGAAACATACCTTTTGACATGATTTGTACTTTGTCCACCACTTTACATAGATCAACACAAAAGCACTTGTGTTGGCACTCAATCACCAAAATACTTAGAAATGGCCCAAGGGCACATTTCCCTTTCAATCTCCCCCTTTTTGGTGATTTATGCCAACACCACATAAAGTGACTAGAACAAGTGCAATATCAATGCAATTGAAAACCAAAAAGTTGTTTTAAATCAAATTTGGCATATATGGATCACTCTTTGCCACCACTTGGTTTGTTTTTGCAAATCAAACTCAAATTCCTATCTCTCAGTCAAATTCACTTGTAGAGACATAAAGAGAGGTATTCTAAAGGAAATTGATCAAGGATTTCAAAAACTCCCCCTTTTTCCCATAATCAACACTTCTCCCCACAAGAGGCCAACTTTTGACAAGAGAGACAATAAAAGAGTTTTGACATACCAAAAGCTCTATTCTACTAATTTCAAAATCTCTCAAGTAGTAGCTGATCCATTTATTGCTTTGGCCTTTATTTTCTCCCCCTTTGGCATCAAGCACCAAAACGGGATCAATCTTGGCCCTTGAACCCCATTGCCTCACCAAAATCTTCAAATAAGAATACAAAGGCAATAAGAGTACATGAGATGAACTTGGAATAAGTTACCCTCTCATCGGAGTGCAGTGGAAGTCTTTCATGGTCCAAGTCCACCTTTTCCCTTTCAAACCTCCTTTGAGACTAAAACAAGCAAACTCAAGCACACGGTTAGTCTCAAAGGGTCAAGTTGTAGCACAGCTCCCCCTAAATATGTGCATCACTTGCAAAAAGGACTTGTGAGGTCCAGGGAGTGTTTGTACAACTTGAGCACCATAAGTAAGCAACAAAATGCATAAGGAACATGATCAAAGGCATAAACACATGTATGCTATAAATCAATCCAAGTTCCACGAATCTAGGACATTTAGCTCACTACGCAGCCTGCAAAAGGTCTTCTCATCTAAAGGCTTGGTAAAGATATCGGCTAGCTGGTTCTCGGTGCTAACATGAAACACTTCGATATCTCCCTTTTGCTGGTGGTCTCTCAAAAAGTGATGCCGGATGTCAATGTGCTTTGTGCGGCTGTGCTCAATAGGATTTTCCGCTATTCGGATAGCACTCTCATTATCACATAGGAGTGGGACTTTGCTCAGATTGTAGCCAAAGTCCCGGAGGGTTTGCCTCATCCAAAGTAGCTGCGCGCAACACTGTCCTGCGACAACATACTCGGCCTCAGCGGTGGATAGGGCAACGGAAGTTTATTTCTTAGAGTTCCACGACACCAGGGACCTTCCTAAGAATTGGCACGTCCCTGATGTACTCTTCCTATCGACCTTACATCCAGCATAGTCGGAGTCTGAATATTCAATTAAGTCAAAGGTAGACCCCTTTGGATACCAGATTCCGAAACAAGGCGTAGTGACTAAATATCTAAGAATTCGCTTCACAGCCACTAAGTGACACTCCTTAGGATCGGATTGAAATCTAGCACACATGCATACGCTAAGCATAATATCCGGTCTACTAGCACATAAATAAAGCAAAGAACCTATCATGGACCGGTATGCTTTTTGATCAACGGACTTACCTCCTTTGTTGAGGTCGGTGTGTCCGTCAGTTCCCATCGGCGTCTTTGCGGGCTTGGCGTCCTTCATCCCAAACCGCTTTAGCAAGTCTTGCGTGTACTTCGTTTGGGAGATGAAGGTGCCGTCCTTGAGTTGCTTCACTTGGAACCCAAGGAAGTAGTTCAACTCGCCCATCATCGACATCTCGAATTTCTGCGTCATCACCCTGCTAAACTCTTCACAAGACTTTTGGTTAGTAGAACCAAATATTATGTCATCGACATAAATTTGGCACACAAAAAGATCACCATCGCAAGTCTTAGTGAAAAGAGTTGGATCGGCTTTCCCAACCTTGAAAGCATTAGCAATTAAAAAGTCTCTAAGGCATTCATACCATGCTCTTGGGGCTTGCTTAAGTCCATAGAGCGCCTTAGAGAGCTTACACACGTGGTCGGGGTACCGTTCATCCTCGAAGCCAGGGGGTTGCTCCACGTACACCTCCTCCTTGATCGGCCCGTTGAGGAAAGCGCTCTTCACATCCATTTGGTACAACCTAAAAGAATGGTGAGCGGCATATGCTAGGAAAATATGAATTGATTCTAGCCTAACCACAGGAGCAAACGTCTCCTCAAAGTCCAAACCTGCGACTTGGGCATAACCTTTTGCCACAAGTCGAGCCTTGTTCCTCGTCACCACCCTGTGCTCGTCCTGTTTGTTGCGGAATACCCACTTGGTTCCCACAACATTTTGCTTGGGACACGGCACCAGTGTCCAAACTTCATTGCGCTTGAAGTTGTTGAGTTCCTCCTGCATGGCCAACACCCAGTCCGGATCTAGCAAGGCCTCTTCTACCCTGAAAGGCTCAATAGAAGAGACAAAGGAGTAATGCTCACAAAAATTAACTAATCTTGAACGAGTAGTTACTCCCTTGCTAATATCACCCTAAATTTGGTCGACGGGATGATTCCTTTGAATCATTGCTCGAACTTGGGTTGGAGGTGCCTGAGGTGCTTCTTCCTCTTCACTTTGAACATCCTGTGCTCCCCCTTGATCATGCGCCTCCACTTGAGGTACCTGTTCGTCATCTTGGGTTGGGGGATGCACCATTGTTGAGGAAGATGGTTGATCTTGCTCAAATTGTTCCTGTGGTCGCACATCGCCAATCGCCATGGTGCACATTACGGCCATTGGAACGTCTTCTTCATCTACATCATCAAGATCAACAACTTGCCCTCTTGGAGAGCCATTAGTCTCATCAAATACAACGTCGCTAGAGACTTCAACCAAACCCGATGATTTGTTGAAGACCCTATACGCCTTTGTATTTGAGTCATAACCTAATAAAAACCCTTCTACAGCTTTGGGAGCAAATTTAGAGGTTCTACCTTTCTTCACAAGAATATAACACTTGCAACCAAATACACGAAAATAAGACACATTGGGTTTGTTACCAGTTAGCAGCTCATATGAAGTCTTCTTAAGGAGTCGGTGAAGATAGACCCTGTTGATGGCGTGGCAAGCCGTGTTCACGGCTTCCGACCAAAAACGCTCGGGGGTCTTGAACTCTCCAAGCATAGTCCTTGCCATATCGATGAGAGTCTTGTTCTTCCTCTCTACCACACCATTTTGTTGTGGTGTGTAGGGAGCGGAGAACTCGTGCTTGATCCCCTCCTCCACAAGGAACTCCTCCACTTGAAGGTTCTTGAACTCGGACCCATTGTCGCTCCTTATCTTCTTCACTTTGAGCTCAAACTCATTTTGAGCTCTCCTGAGGAAGCGCTTGAGGGTCCCTTGGGTTTCAGATTTATCCTGCAAAAAGAATACCCAAGTGAAGCGAGAAAAATCATCAACTATAACAAGACCATACTTACTTCCTCCTATACTTAGATAGGCGACGGGTCCGAAGAGGTCCATATGAAGCATCTCCAAAGGTCTTGATGTGGTCATCACATTTTTGGTGTGATGAGAGCCTCCCACCTGTTTCCCTGCTTGACAAGCTGCACAAGGTCTATCTTTTTCGAAATGTACGTTAGTTAGACCTATCACGTGTTCTCCCTTTAGAAGTTTGTGAAGGTTCTTCATCCCCACATGTGCTAACCGGCGATGCCACAGCCAGCCCATGCAAGTCTTAGCAATTAAGCATGCATCTAGACCGGCCTCTTCTTTTGCAAAATCAACCAAATAAAGTTTACCGTCTAGTACACCCTTAAAAGCTAGTGAACCATCACACCTTCTAAAGACAGACACATCTACATTTGTGAATAGACAATTATATCCCATATTGCATAATTGACTAACAGATAGCAAATTATATCCAAGCGACTCAACCAAAAACACATTAGAAATAGAGTGCTCGGATGAAATAGCAATTTTACCTAGCCCTTTTACCTTGCCTTGGTTCCCATCACCGAATATTATTGAATCTTGGGGATTCTTGTTCTTGACGTAGGAAGAGAACATCCTCTTTTCCCCCGTCATGTGGTTTGTGCATCCGCTGTCGATAATCCAGCTTGTACCCCCGGATGCATAAACCTGCAAGGCAAATTCAGGCTTGGGTCTTAGGTACCCAACTCTTGTTGGGTCCTACAAGGTTAGTCACAATTGTCTTAGGGACCCAAATGCAAGTTTTATCGCCCTTGCATCTTGCCCCTAACTTCCTAGCAATCACCTTCTTATTCTTTCTACAAATGGCAAAGGAAGCATTGCAAGCATAATAAATTGTAAAAGGTTCATTCATTAATTTCCTAGGAGCATGAACAATATTCTTTCTAGGCACATGATGAATAACATTTCTCCTAGACATATTTCTATCATGCATATAGGAAGAACTAGAAGCAAACATGGCATGAGAATCAAAAGCATCATAAGCATTACAACTCCTATAAGCATTTCTAGATTGTCTCCTATCATGGTACATAAAAGCATGGTTCTTTTGTACACTACTAGCCATAGGGGCCTTCCCTTTCTCCTTGGCGGAGATGGGAGCCTTATGGCTTGTTAAGTTCTTGGCTTCCCTCTTGAAGCCAAGACCATCCTTAATTGAGGGGTGTCTACCAATCGTGTAGGCATCCCTTGCAAATTTTAACTTATCAAATTCACTTTTGCTAGTCTTAAGTTGGGCATTAAGACTAGCTACTTCATCATTTAATTTAGAAATGCAAACTAGGTGTTCACTACAAGCATCAATGTCAATATCTTTACACCTAGTGCAAATCATAACATGTTCTACACAAGAGTTAGATTTATTTGCTACTTCTAATTTAGCATTTAAATCATTGTTAATTCTCTTTAAGCTTGAGATAGTGTCATGACATGTAGACAATTCACTAGAAAGCATTTCATTTCGTTTAACTTCTAAAGCAAGTGAATTTTGTGCACTAACAAATTTATCATGCTCTTCAAATAAAAGGTCCTCTTGTTTCTCTAAGAGTCTATCCTTCTCATTCAAGGCATCAATCAATTCATTAATCTTATCTATTTTAGTTCTATCCAATCCCTTGAATAAACTAGAGTAATCTATTTCTTCATCACTAGACTCATCATCACTAGAAGAATCATAAGTAGTACTGTCTCGAGTACATACCTTCTTCTCCTTCGCCATGAGGCATGTGTGACGCTCGTTGGGGAAGAGGGATGACTTGATGAAGGCAGTGGCGGCGAGTCCTTCATTGTCGGAGTCGGAGGAGGAGCAATCCGAATCCCACTCCTTTCCGAGATGTGCCTCGCCCTTGGCCTTCTTGTAATTTTTCTTCTTTTCCCTCTTGCTCCCTTTTTCCTGGTCACTTTCATTATCGGGACAGTTAGCAATAAAATGACCAATCTTACCACATTTGAAGCATGAGCGCTTCCCCTTTGTCTTGGTCTTCCTTGGCTGTCCCTTGCGACCTTTTAGCGCTGTCTTGAAGCGCTTGATGATGAGGGCCATTTCTTCATCATTGAGCCCGGCCGCCTCAACTTGTGCCACCTTGCTAGGTAGCGTCTCCTTGCTCCTTGTTGCCTTGAGAGCAATGGGTTGAGGCTCATGGATTGGACCGTTCAACGCGTCGTCCACGTATCTCGCCTCCTTGATCATCATTCGCCCGCTTACGAACTTCCCTAGGACTTCTTCGGGCGACAACTTGGTGTACCTGGGATTTTCACGAATATTGTTCACCAAGTGTGGATCAAGTACAGTGAAGGACCTTAGCATTAGGCGGACGACGTCGTGGTCCGTCCATCGCGTGCTTCCGTAGCTCCTTATTTTGTTGATAAGGGTCTTGAGCCGGTTATATGTTTGGGTTGGCTCCTCGCCCCTTATCATCACGAATCGTCCAAGCTCGCCCTCCACCAACTCCATCTTGGTGAGCAAGGTGACGTCGTTCCCCTCATGAGAGATCTTGAGGGTGTCCCAGATCTGCTTGGCATTGTCCAAGCCGCTCACTTTATGATACTCTTCCCTGCACAAGGAGGCTAACAGCACAGTAGTAGCTTGTGCATTTTTATGAATCTGTTCATTAATAAATATAGGACTATCCGAGCTATCAAACTTCATTCCATTCTCAACAATCTCCCATATGCTTGGATGGAGAGAAAACAAGTGACTACACATTTTGTGACTCCAAAATCCGTAGAACTCCACATCAAAGTGTGGAGGTTTGCCAAGAGGAATGGAAAGCAAATGTGTATTTGAGCTATGCGGGATACGCGAATAATCGAAAGAAAAGTTTGAGTTAACCGTCTTTCGTTTGTCGTAGTCGTTGTCGTCGTTGTCCTTTTGGGAAGAAGTAGACTCATCGCTGTCGTCGTAGTAGACGATCTCCTTGATGCGTCTCGTCTTCTTCTTCTTCCCATCTTTGCGTCTGTGGCCCGAGCCCGAGTCAGTAGGCTTGTCATCCTTCGGCTCGTTGAGGAAGGACTCCTTCTCCTTATCGTTGATCACGATTCCCTTCCCCTTAGGATCCATCTCTTCGGGCGATTAGTCCCTTTGTGAAGAGAATGACTCTTATACCAATTGAGAGCACCTAGAGGGGGGTGAATAGGTGATCCTGTAAAACTTGAAACTTAAGCCACAAAAACTTGGTTAAGTGTTAGCACAATAATCGCCAAGTGGCTAGAGAGGAGTCTCAACAAAACACAATAACCACAAAGATATTGTCGGGGACCATAATTAGGGGTACCCTCAAGGCTCCTAATTCTCAGCTGGTAACCCCCATCAGCACGAAGCTGCAAAGGCCTAATGGGTGCGATTAAGTCAGGGATCAGTCCATTCGAGGGACACAATCACGCCTCACCCGAGCCTAGCCTCGGACAAGGGCAGCCGACCCCGGAGGATTTCTGTCTCGCCCGAGGCCCCCCTTCAGCGGCGAACATATTCCCGACTCGCCCGAGGCCCTGCCTTCGCTAAGAAGCAACCCTGACCAAATCGCCGCACCGACCGACCAAGTCGCAGGAGCATTTAATGCAAAGGTGGCCTGACGCCCTTATCCTGGCGCACAGCCCCTAGCCAGCAGAGCCGAAGTGACCGCCGTCACTTCGCCGCTCCACTGACTGGCCTGACAGAAGGACAGCGCCGCCTACGCCACACCGACTGCAGTGCCACTGGACAGAGTAAGACTGACAGGCAGTCAGGCCCTGCCGAAGGCACCATAGGAAGCTCCGCTTCACCCGACCAAGGGCTCGGACTTGGGCTCGGCCCCAGAAGACGACGAACTCCGCTCCGCCCGACCCAGGGCTCGGACTCGGGCTAAGTCCCGGAAGACGACGAACTCCGCTCCGCCCGACCCAGGGCTCGGACTCGGGCTAAGTCCCGGAAGACAGCGAACTCTGCTCCGCCCGACCCAGGGCTCGGACTCGGGCTAAGTCCCGGAAGACGGCGAACTCCGCTCCGCCCGACCCAGGGCTCGGACTCGGGCTAAGTCCTGGAAGACGGCGAACTCCGCTCCGCCCGACCCAGGGCTCGGACTCGGGCTAAGTCCCGGAAGACGGCGAACTCCGCTCCGCCCGACCCAGGGCTCGGACTCGGGCTAAGTCCCAGAAGACGACGATCTCCGCCTCACCCGACCCAGGGCTCAGACTTGGGCTCGGCCCCAGAAGATGACGATCTTCTCCTCGCCCGACCCAGGGCTCGGACATGGGCTCGGCCCCAGAAGACGGCAATCTCCGCCTCGCCCGTCCCGGGGGCTCGGACTCGACCTCGGCTTCGGAGGAGCTTCCACATCGCCCAACCTAGGGCGTAGACCAGCCACGTCAACAGGAGGCGCCATCATCACCCTACCTCGAGCTGACTCGGGCCGCAGGGAACAAGACCGGCGTCCCATCTGGCTCGCTCCGCCAGATAGGCAATGATGGCGCCCCACATGCTCTGTGACGGCGGCGGCTCTCAGCCCCCTTACGGAAGCAAGAGGACGTCAGCAAGGACTCAACCGCTCCGACAGCTGTCCCTCCGCCAAGCTCCATCGCTCCTTCGACGGCCACGACATCACACCAGCTGGGTGCCAAGATCTCTCCGGCTGCCACAACGGCATGTACCTAGGGCGCTAGCTCACCTCCGCTAGACACGTAGCACCTTGCTACACCCCCCATTGTACACCTGGATCCTCTCCTTACGCCTATAAAAGGGAGGACCAGGGCCCTCTTAGAGAAGGTTGGCCGCGCGGGGACGAGGACGAGAACAGGCGCTCGCTTGGAGCCGCTCGCTCCCTCTCCCGCGTGGACGCTTGTAACCCCCTACTGCAAGCGCACCCGACCTGGGCGCGGGACGAACACGAGGGCCGCGCGATTCCCACCTCTCTCACGCCGGTCTCCGGCCGCCTTGCTCTCCCCCCTTCGCGCTCGCCCTCGCGCTCGACCCATCTGGGCTGGGGCACGCGGAGACATTCACTCGTCGACCCAGGGACCCCCCGGTCTCGGAACGCCGACAGTTGGCGCGCCAGGTAGGGGCCTGCTGCGTGTTGACGAACAGCTTCCCGTCAAGCTCCAGATGGGCAGTCTCCAGCAACCTCTCCAACCCGGGACGGTGCTCCGTTTCGGGAGTCTTGAGTTCATATCCCTCGACGGCAGCTACGACATGATACTCCTTCCACCGCCGTGCGACAAGAACGGTGGCGGCCGACAACCCGCCTGCCGGCGGCGGAATCGGCAACGTCTTCCCCGCGTGGTGGAAGAGCAACCTTCGAGCTCACCCTATCCTCTCCCCCGCCGACGGAGGAGGAGGCAGGGCAACCAAGGCCAAGCAGGAGGCAACGCCTCGTCGGCTGTCGAGCGAGTCGATGGTCCCGGCACCCCAACGGGGGGGCGCACCGGGCGTCGACCTCGCGTTTGAGACGAAGGCGAGCGCCGTCTCCCTGCGACACGCCAATCCCGAGCAAGCGGACGACGCCAGCACGCTCGCAAAAAGCTTGCTGGACGTCACCCTCGTACCTGAGACGACGGCGCAGTCAGTCCCCGACGCGACCTTATCACCACCTGTCGACCAAAAGGTACCGATCGATTCCCATCCCGCGTCTTTCGGTTTCAGCCTCAACCCGTCTAGCGACTCCGCTTTGGCGGGCGCTCTCGTAGAGGCAAATCCAGACTCTCTGGGGTTTCGTGTGCGGTCACCTTGGGACCGGCTAACGGACGTCTCGACCTACGGGCCCTCTGGGTCCGAGGAAGACGACAAACACAGCATCTGTTGGGATTTCTCTGGACTTGGCAACCCCAGTGCCATGCGGGACTTCATGACCGCATGCGACTATTGCCTTTCCGACTGTTCCGACGGTAGCCGTAGCCTCGGCGACGAGGACCGCGGCCCAAGTCGCGAATGCTTCCACGTCGATCTAGGGGGTCCCCCCGAAGGCAACCATCTCAGCATGCCGGAGGACGGTGACTTCCCTAGGCCGGTGCCTCGCGTTGACATCCCACGGGAGCTAGCTGTGGTCCCCGTTCAGGCGGGGGGTCATGACCCACAGCTCGAGCAAATCTGCGGGGTGCAGGCCGGGCTTGACGAGGGAGCAGGAGCGCTGGAGCCGATCCGTCGGGCAGGCATGGGCGGGCCAACCTCCGGCCGGAGAAATACGTCATCTACCCCAGGGCTTCCAGCGCCGCATCACCGACGACGTCAGGATCAGGCCACCACCCGCATCCAGTGGGGTCGGCCAGAACCTGGCGGCAGCAGCAATGCTTCTTCGCGCGATGCCAGAGCCATCAACCACCGAGGGGCGGCGAATCCAGGGAGAGCTCAAGAATCTCCTGGAAGGCGCCGCGGTCCGACGGGCCGAGAGCTCTGCCTCCTGAAGGCAGGGGTACCCCTCAGAACCTCATGCTGCGACTTCCCGATTCATGCGGGAAGCCTCGGTCTACACCGGGCGCACGCGCAACACCGCACCTGCGGCCCCGGGTCGCCTCGGCAACGAGCACCACCACCGCGACCGACGGGCCCACCTCGACGAGAGGGTGCGCCGAGGCTACCACCCCAGGCGTGGGGGACGCTACGACAGCGGGGAGGATCGGAGTCCCTCGCCCGAACCACCCGGTCCGCAAGCCTTCAGCCGAGCCATTCGACGGGCGCCGTTCCCGACCCGGTTCCGACCCCCGGCTACTATCACAAAGTACTCGGAGGAGACGAGACCGGAACTGTGGCTTGCGGACTACCGTCTGGCCTGCCAGCTGGGTGGAACGGACGATGACAACCTCATCATCCACAACCTCCCTCTGTTCCTCTCCGACTCCGCTCGCGCCTGGTTGGAGCACCTGCCTCCGGGGCAGATCTCCAAATGGGACGACCTAGTCCAAGCTTTTGCCGGCAATTTCTAGGGCACGTATGTGCGCCCCGGGAATTCCTGGGACCTCCGAAGCTGTCGACAGCAGCCGGGAGAGTCTCTCCGAGACTACATCCGACGATTCTTGAAGCAGCGCACCGAGCTGCCCAACATCACCGACTCGGATGTCATCGGCGCGTTCCTCGCTGGCACCACCTGCCGCGACCTGGTGAGCAAGCTGGGCCGCAAGACCCCCACCAGGGCGAGCGAGCTGATGGACATCGCCACCAAGTTCGCCTCCAGCCAGGAGGCGGTCGAGGCTATCTTCCGAAAGGACAAGCAGCCCCAGGGCCGCCCATCGGAAGGTACTCCCGAGGCGTCAACTCAGCGTGGCGCCAAGAAGAAGGGCAAGAAGAAGTCGCAAACGAAACGCGACGCCGCCGACGCGGACCTTGTCGCCGCCGCCGAGTACAAGAACCCTCGGAAGCCCCCCGGAGGTGCCAACCTCTTCGACAAGATGCTCAAGGAGTCGTGCCCCTATCACCAGGGACCCGTCAAGTACACCCTTGAGGAGTGCGTCATGCTTCGGCGCCACTTCCACAGGGCCGGGCCACCCGCGGAGGGTGGCAAGGCCCACGACGACGACAAGAAGGAAGATCACCCGGCAGGAGAGTTCCCCGAGGTCCGAGACTGCTTCATGATCTATGGTGGGCAAGCGGCGAACGCCTCAGCTCGGCACCGCAAGCAAGAGCGCCGGGAGGTCTGCTCGGTCAAGGTGGCGGCGCCAGTCTATCTAGACTGGTCCGACAAGCCCATCACCTTCGACCGAGACGATCACCCCGACCATGTGCCGAGCCTGGGGAAATACCCGCTCGTCGTCGACCCCATCATCGGTGACGTCAGGCTCACCAAGGTCCTCATGGACGGAGGCAGCAGCCTCAACATCATTTACGCCGAGACCCTCGGGCTCCTGCGTGTTGGTCTGTCTTCTGTCCGGGCAGGCGCTGCGCCCTTCCATGGGATCATCCCCGGGAAGCGCATCCAACCCATCGGACAGCTCGACCTTCCTGTCTGCTTCGGAACACCCTCCAACTTCCGAAGGGAGACCCTGACGTTCGAGGTGGTCGGGTTCCGAGGAACCTACCACGCGGTACTGGGGAGGCCATGCTACGCGAAGTT
Source organism: Zea luxurians (assembly GCA_029449295.1). Classification (NCBI taxonomy): domain Eukaryota; kingdom Viridiplantae; phylum Streptophyta; class Magnoliopsida; order Poales; family Poaceae; genus Zea; species Zea luxurians. The sequence goes on from JAOPSE010000109.1 coordinate 7,470,598, forward strand.
CATGGCCGTCCCCAACTACACCTACCTGAAGCTCAAGATGTCGGGCCCCAATGGGGTCATTACCGTCGGCCCTACGTACAAACATGCGTTCGAATGCGACGTGGAGTGCGTGGAGTACGCCGAGGCCCTCGCCGAGTCCGAGGCCCTCATCGCCGACCTAGAGAGCCTCTCTAAGGAGGTGCCAGACGTGAAGCGTCACGCCGGCAACTTTGAGCCAGCGGAGACGGTTAAGTCCGTCCCCCTCGACCCCAGCGGCGACACCTCCAAGCAGATCCAGATCGGCTCCGGGTTCGATCCCAAATAGGAAGCAGTGCTCGTCGACTTTCTCCGCGCGAACGCCGACGTCTTCGCTTGGAGTCCCTCGGACATGCCCGGCGTACCGAGGGATGTCGCCGAGCACTCGCTGGACATCCGAGCCGGAGCCCGACCCGTCAAGCAGCTGCTGCGCCGATTCGACGAGGAGAAGCGCAGAGCCATAGGCGAGGAGATTCACAAGCTAATGGCGGCAGGGTTCATCAAAGAGGTATTCCATCCCGAATGGCTTGCCAACCCTGTGCTTGTGAGAAAGAAAGGGGGAAATGGCGGATGTGTGTAGACTACACTGGTCTCAACAAAGCATGTTCGAAGGTTCCCTACCCTCTGCCTCGCATCGACCAAATCGTGGATTCCACTGCTGGGTGCGAAACCCTGTCTTTCCTCGATGCCTACTCAGGGTATCATCAAATCATGATGAAAGAGTCCGACCAGCTCGCGACTTCTTTCATCACACCCTTCGGCATGTACTGCTATGTCACCATGCCGTTCGGTTTGAGGAATGCGGGCGCGACGTACCAGCGGTGCATGAACCATGTGTTCGGCGAACACATTGGCCGCACGGTCGAGGCCTACGTCGATGACATCGTAGTCAAGACGAGGAAAGCCTCTGACCTCCTTTCCGACCTTGAAACGACATTCCGATGTCTCAAGGAGAAAGGCGTCAAGCTCAATCCCGAAAAGTGTGTCTTCAGGGTGCCCCGAGGCATGCTCTTGGGGTTCATCGTCTCCAAGCGGGGCATCGAAGCCAACCCGGAAAAGATCGCAGCCATTACCAGCATGGGGCCCATCAAGGACTTGAAAGGCGTACAGAGGGTCATGGGATGCCTCGCGGCTCTGAGCCGCTTCATCTCACGCCTCGGCGAAAGAGGTCTACCTCTGTACCGCCTCTTAAGGAAGGCCGAGTGCTTCACTTGGACCCCTAAGGTCGAGGAAGCCCTCGGGAACCTGAAGGCGCTCCTCACAAAGGCGCCTATCTTGGTGCCCCCAGCTGCCGGAGAAGCCCTCCTGGTCTACGCCGCCGCGACCACCCAGGTGGTTAGCGCTGCGATTGTGGTCGAGAGGCAAGAAGAGGGGCATGCATTGCCCGTTCAGAGGCCAGTCTACTTCGTCAGCGAGGTACTGTCCGAAACCAAGATCCGCTACCCACAAGTTCAGAAGCTGCTGTACACGGTGATCCTAACGCGACGGAAGCTGCGACACTACTTCGAGTCTCATCCGGTAACTGTGGTGTCATCCTTCCCCCTGGGAGAGATCATCTAGTGCCGAGAGGCCTCGGGTAGGATTGCAAAGTGGGCGGTGGAGATCATGGGCGAGACAATCTCGTTCGCTCCTCGGAAAGCCATCAAGTCCCAGGTCTTGGCGGACTTCGTGGCTGAATGGGTCGACACCCAGCTACCGACGGCTCCGATCCAACCGAAGCTCTGGACCATGTTCTTCGACGGGTCGCTGATGAAGACAGGGGCCGGCGCAAGCCTACTCTTCATCTCACCCCTCGGAAAGCATCTACGCTACGTGCTACGCCTCCACTTCCCAGCGTCCAACAATGTGGCCGAATATGAGGCTCTGGTCAACGGGTTGCGGATCGCCATCGAGCTAGGGGTCCGACGCCTCGACGCTCGTGGTGACTCGCAGCTCGTCATCGACCAAGTCATGAAGAACTCCCATTGCCGCGACCCGAAGATGGAGGCCTACTGCGATGAGGTTCGACGCCTGGAAGACAAGTTCTACGGGCTCGAGCACAACCACATCGCTCGGCGCTACAACGAGACTGCGGACGAGCTGGCTAAAATAGCCTCGGGGCGAACGACGGTTCCCCCGGACGTCTTCTCCCGAGACCTGCATCAACCCTCCGTCAAGATCGACGACACGTCCGAGCCTGAGGTACCCTCGGCCCAGTCTGAGGCACCCACGGCTCAACCCGAGGCACCCTTGGCTCGACCCGAGGCGCCCTCGGTTCAGTCCGAGGCACCCTCGGCCCCCGAGGGTGAGGCACTGCGCGTCGAGGAGGAGCGAAGCGGGGTCGCGCCTAATCGAAACTAGCAGACCCCGTACTTGCAATATCTCCACCGAGGAGAGCTACCCCTCGACCGAGCCGAGGCTCGGCGGGTGGCGCGGCGCGCCAAGTCGTTCGTCTTGCTGGGAGATGAGAAGGAGCTCTACCACCGCAGCCCCTCAGGCATCCTCCAGCGACGCATCTCCATCGCCGAAGGTCAGGAACTCCTGCGAGAGATACACTCGGGGGCTTGCGGCCATCACGCAGCGCCTCGAGCCCTTGTCGGGAACGCTTTCCGGCAAGGCTTCTACTGGCCGACGGCGGTGGCCGACGCTACCCGAATCGTCCGCACCTGCGAAGGGTGCCAATTCTACGCGAGGCGGACCCATCTGCCCGCTCAGGCTCTGCAGACGATACCCATCACCTGGCCTTTTGTGGTGTGGGGTCTGGACCTCGTCGGCCCCTTGCAGAAGGCACCCGGGGGCTACACGCACCTGTTGGTCGCCATCGACAAATTCTCCAAGTGGATCGAGGTCCGACCCCTGAACAGCATCAGGTCCGAGCAGGCGGTGGCGTTCTTCACCAACATCATCCATCGCTTCGGGGTCCCGAACTCCATCATCACCGACAACGGCACCCAGTTCACCGGCAGAAAGTTCCTGGACTTCTGCGAGGATCACCACATCCGGGTGGACTGGGCCGCCGTGGCTCATCCCATGACGAATGGGCAGGTGGAGCGTGCCAATGGCATGATTCTACAAGGGCTCAAGCCTCGGATCTACAACGACCTCAACAAGTTCGGCAAGCGATGGATGAAGGAACTCCCCTCGGTGGTCTGGAGTCTGAGGACAACGCCGAGCCGAGCCACGGGCTTCACGCCGTTCTTTCTAGTCTATGGGGCCGAAGCCATCTTGCCCACAGACTTAGAATACGACTCCCCGAGGACGAGGGCCTACACCGCCAAAGCAACCAAGTCAGCCGAGAAAACTCGGTGGACCAGCTGGAGGAGGCTCGGGACCAGGCCTTGCTACACTCGGCGCGGTACCAGCAGTCCCTGTGACGCTACCACGCCCGAGGGGTCCGTTCCCGAGACCTCCAGGTGGGCGACCTGGTGCTTCGGCTGCGACAAGACGCCCGAGGGCGGCACAAGCTCACGCCTCCCTGGGAGGGGCCATTCGTCATCGCCAAGGTTCTGAAGCCCGGAACATACAAGCTGGCCAACAGCCAAGGCGAGGTCTACGGCAACGCCTGGAACATCCAACAGCTACGTCTCTTCTACCCTTAAGATGTTTTCAAGTTGATCATATACCTCGCACCCACGCAAAGTTTAGTCATCAAGGAAGGGTCGGCCTCGCCTCGGCAAAGCCCGACCCTCCCTCGGGGGCTAAAAGGGGGGGAACCCCCTCTGCATCGAAATTTTCCTCGAAAAAAGATCTTTTCTGCCAGAATGTCTTTCGCGCTTTTTGGCTACTTCGAAAGTGGATCCTGAAAACGACGGAGTACACGTAAGCAGCCAAGGCTGACCGAGCTGAGGGACTCCTACGCCTCCGGGATACGGATACCTCACTCATCACCTTCTGCGATAAGTAACTCACGTTCGGATAAGTGATTCTGCGGACCGAACAAGTCTTCACGCTCGAAAGCTCTTCTGCCGAAGCGATCCTTCGAGCCTTTTCGACTGCGTCGGTGACAGAGCCCCATGGACGGGTAAGAGTGCGCGTAAGCGGCAAGGCCGACCGAGCCGAGGGACTCCTACGCCTCCGGGATACGGATACCTCACTCATCACCTTCCGCGAGAAGCAACTCTTGCTCGCACAAACATTTATGTTACCGAGAAAACAGTCCAGATGCTCGAAATAAAAGGAAAAGAGACGCAGCTTTACAACACGGCGAGGGTGTGTTTAGGCCTCAGCGGCCGCAGGAAACACACGCTACAAGACAATCCGATCCTGCAGACTCGGATCTTGATGGCTGAAGGGAGCAGCAGCACCCTTGGCATCGACGACACCTTCAGCGAGGGCCGACCTAGCCTCGGACGGCGACGCGGTCCGAGGATCTCCACTCTGGAGGACGACGTCATCACCACGCCCGGGCCATCGCCGCCAGGGTCTTCTCTAGGAATCCGGCCCGAGCAGGCGGCTCGGCCGGTCACCCCGGGGCCTCGGCCAGTTACCCTCCAAGGATGTTAATCCGGCCCGAGCAGGCGGCTCGGTCGGTCACCCCGGGGCCTCGGCCAGTTACCCTCCAAGGACGTCAGCCCGACCCGAGGCCTCGGCTGGTCAATTCCGGCGTCGGTCCCGCTAACGGACGACCCGGCCAGGCTCCGGCCAACAGGGTTTCCTTTTCGAGCCAACTCTGCCTCTGTCCATGTTGACGCCGCTACCCCTGGCCTCGGCTCATCGAAGAGCGGCCGAGGGGTTCCTTTAACTAAGTTAGAGAAGCCTCGAACAACAAGGCCGACCGAGCCGAGGAACTCCTACGCCTCCGGGATACGGATACCTCACTCGTCACCTGTACACGGGGCGACTCACGCTTGGTGAAGCGGTTCAGACAACCAACAGGCGAGTCTCAGTGCTCGAAAAGGAGGAAAATACACGGCTCCGTGCCGAAATTACATACATGTTCAGGCCCCGACAGCCACAATGAACAAAAACACCGGCACTCAAGGTGCCGTTACAAACGGAACTCCGGTTCCGCCTCCGCAGGTACGAACAACCCCACTCGACGAGGGGAGAGACCTGTGGAGCAACAGAAGACCGACGGACGGCTCGCCTTCGCCCGCTCCAGCAGCAGCGACAACGACCCCCTCTACGGGTGGCCAAACTGCAGCGGCGATGGCCTCAGGGCGAACGACGCTGCAGCCTTGCCCTCGCCCACGCCGACGCTCGAGGGGCGAGGACAAGTACAAAGAGCCAGAGGCCCGGAGCGCGGATGGTGGCGGTGATCCCGTCGGCGACGGGGACTTCTCGAGCCGCCTCCGCCTCAGCATCGACGACAGGGGCCGTCAGCCCGCCGGCAGATCCCTGCTCGGATCCTCCCGGACGAGCGGGGCACCGACCTCCCCGCGGAGGCACCATACCGGTGCAAAGGCGGGATCGCCCCAGAACACGAACGCCGCCCTAGCAGCGCGCGACATCTTGGGCGGTCCTCCCGTGCACACGGCGCGGCAGCCACTTTCCGGCGGGAGGTGGCATCGGGGGCCAACCCGACGAGCCCGACGCGCTGAGGCTGACGACGCCTGCCGTCGACTGGCCCCACGTTGTCGAAGTCCAACCCGCCTGCAGGGCCAGCGAGCGCCCTCTCCCTCGAACGCCGCGGGACAGGGTGACCCACTGTAGCATCCCAAAAATTCAAATCCTGAAATTTTCTCAAACTCGCCCTAAATTCAAAATGAATTTCAAGTTTCATTTCAAAATGTTTGTTTGCGAGTTGATATCAACAAATAAAATATAGTGGTCTATATTATCTCCAAAATCCTCCTCAAAATATCCTACAAATATTTCCCCAGTGATCACCCTCAATTTCTTTCTAGAAATACCGCCCAGATATTTCCCGAGTAATCCCCTTCAAGTTCTGTCCAGAAATACTGTCCAAATATTCCACCGATATATCTCCAAGTATTTTCCTCTTGAGAAATACCTTTAGAATCATTTTTTAAGTCCCTATAAATATTTTCTTCATAACTTTCCTCATGCCCATACGTATACGTATGCCTCCCCTGTCATACGGTGAGCTCTACAAGCTAATTACACTTATACAAGACAAATACATGCTAAATCTCCCCCTAATCCTCTCATCCTCCCACTAATCCTCTCATCCCTCCCCCTAATCCCCCCACCATGGCTATAAATAGAGGGGCAAGGGCCTCCTCTCATCCCACCCCAAGCCATTTCATGGCAACTCTCTCCCCCCCCACACACACCCACTCCATGTTCCACACAAGCACACACTAGCACAAGGATCGTTCGATCGTTCTTTGATCGTTCGTCCCCCTGTTCTTAGTTTGTTCGTTCGTTCGTCCGATCGTTCGATCGTTCGTCCGGTCGTTCATGGTTCGTTCGTCCGTTCGTCCGATCATTCGATCGTTCGTCCGTTCGTTCGTCCAAATAATCTTTTTCCTACCGTTATGCTGCCAAAATTCTGATCGTTCGTTCGTTCGATCATTCGATCGTTCATCGTTCGTTCATAGTCCCTATTCATCGTTCTTCCAGATAATCTTTGTCTTGTCGTTATGCTGCCAAAATTTCGATCGTTCGTTTGTTCGATCATTCGATCGTTCATCGTTCGTTCATAGTCCCTATTCATCATTCGTCCGTTCGTTCATCCAAATAATCTTTTTCCTGCCGTTATGCTGCGAAATTCCGATCGTTCGTTCGTTCAATCATTCGATCGTTCATCGTTCGTTCATAGTTCCTATTCATCGTTCATCGTTCGTTCATAGTCCCTATTCATCGTTCTTCCAGATAATCTTTGTCCTGCCGTTATGCTGTCGAAATTCCGATCGTTCGTTCGTCCAATCATTCGATCGTTCATTCGTTCATTCATAGTTCCTATTCATCATTCATCGTTCATTCATAGTTCCTATTCATCGTTCATCGTTCGTTCATACGAACTATTCACCATCACTATTCACCATTACTATTCACTGACACTATTCACCATCGTTACTATTTAGTGTTACTATTCATCATTGTTACTACTCATCGATGATATCTATGTAACTTTTTTTGTCGTCACTATTCATCGTTACTATTCATCGATTAGCCAATCACCCCAAATTTCAACTACTCATACATCATGTTGTCTAGTCCACCTAAGACCAGCCAGACCCATATTCTAGTCATACGAACTCCGGTGACTGTGATTTTCCTTCCAGTGGGAACTTCCCATCTGGTCACCCATCTCAGGTTTCTCCAAGTTGAACACGCTTAACTTTGAGATTCCTTCGAACCAGGCTTCCAAACTCAGATTCCAATAATTCTTGTTTCTAAATTCTTATCAAATTATTCCCTATCCAACCATGTCATCCCTTAAGCATGGTTCATGTTCCAAAAGACTCCCAAAATACTCTTGTCCCATATTCTGCCTATAACTCTCTTGTTCATATTAAGTCAGACGATTCATTCGTCACTATTCTCACCAACAGTGAACTTCACTGTGCTACACCACAGACACCCAGCTATAAATACACCCAGCTACCCTCTCCCTCTCCACACACACTCAACACCCTCAGCCAAGGCAAACACCCCACCCACTCAGTTACTCTGCTCTGCCGGCTACACGCATAGTGTCGCTTCGCCTCCAGTCCACCCTCCTGGTAAGCACCTCCGCTCCACCACCAGTAATATCACAACACCACATGACACAGATTCTACTCAAGACTCTACCCATCCATATATCGCTATTCTAACCACTATACTAAATATTTGTTGGTATACTTGCTCGTTTGTATGTTTGCTTGTTCATGTTGCATAGTTATCGGAGCGTTCGTGCCGTCTCGTGGAGGCCAGATTCGCAAGTCTACGCTAGGCGGTGGAGCCAGAAGCCAGTTCCGCGAGCTCCCCTTCCCCCTTCGCCGAATAAGCACAGCAAGTTCACTGGATCCCTTTGATGCATAAATTACCTATGATTTTTCAACCACAACCCTCAGCCTGTTATTTTATGCATAATATGATTTTGAGACAAGTTATTATGGCCACCCAGCCGCTTGCCGCAATCAATCCCTGATATAATTGTTACAAATGATTTGAGGAAAGGTGTGAGTTTTCAAAAGAAAATGCTTTTCAAAATATGTTTGATGAAGGGTTTTCACCCTTATCACCTTTGAGTAGGGATGATCAAGGACTCCCTAGTTTAGGGGAGGGCCTAAGGTGATGGCTCAGCTGGTTTAGGCGTGAGCAGAAGGATTGTCCCCTCTTATAAGGACCGGTTTGTCATCTTTCACTACCTGTACTCATGATAAGTACAACCACTCGAGACTGTGTGGGCAGTCACTCAATCTGAACTCGTACGGTCCAACCCCAGGGTTATGAAGGCTGGGGAGCACCGGGAGGATAAGGAGGGGGGAATGTTTTGTCCGGTTTGGACATGGCGGTGGCCTGACTCCTTCCGGTATAACCGTTAAGGTTAGGACGTGCGAGGAAAGAAAGAGATTCGGATTCGGATCTCATCGGCCATGAGATCGCAGAGCCGGACTAGTGGGTAAAGTGTACACCTCTGCGCAGAGTTTGAAAACCTATTCGAATAGTCTGTGTCCACAAGAATGGACGAGTCTAGTGTGGTATGGCAATTAGTGTTTTGTTTTCCAAAAAAAGGGTGCGTTTGAGAAAAGTGGTTTTTAAAAGGTCTAGCGGTTGAGCCGTGAGCTATGGTGGACGGGAAGTCTAGTAGCTGTTTTTTGGAAATGAAAACCAGTGGGAAACTGCTGAGATACCTGGATGGTTTAGTCCAGGGGATTTTGTTATAATACTAAAAAACTTCCTGCTTCTTTTGGAGAGGATGTGCTTTGCGAAAGTACAAAATGTTTTTCAAAACAACCCTGCATAAAATATTGTTGTTTCTGCAAAATATTCTAAGCTCCACATATTCCATGCATTATATCTGATTTCCCCATTCCGCGGGTGAAGGTGGGCTGCTGAGTACGTTTGTACTCACCCTTGCTTATTTGTTGTTTTTCAGAAAAAGGAGATCGGGTAAGAGTTATGACTGTTCCCAACCTTGCCTGTGGCTGTTGGACCGCTGATTTGCTTCGCTGCGTATATCGGGCTGCTTCAGCCCCACTCTGATGATATGTCTAGAGTTGTGGACCAACTCTTAAAGTTGTTCGCCACCTTTGTAGGTTTGTCTCATTTAAGCAGATTTGGTATCATCTGATGTATAAATGTGTTTACTAGCCTCCTGGGACTAGTAATTGTATCACATTTGAGTCCCAGAGGATTGGGGACGCTTCAGGTGGTATCAGAGCTGTTAGGTTGGCCGCAGGACATAACCCTTAGCCTGATCAAAAGTTTTTGAGTCCAAACTATTTTCTTAAAAAAATTCTTGCTTCCATCCCTTCATTTCAAAAATGTTTTCCCCTTTCCTTCTCTCAGAAGTCAGATGGAGGTTTGTTGCCAAACCAACTTTTGCCAGAATGAAGATGGTTTCCCCAAGTTGCTGAGAGCATGCATAGTTCGCCTTGGAATCAGGAGCTAGCCAGAGTATGATGGTCGTGAATTCGTCGAGCATGGCACAGAGAAGTGTGTCGTGACTGTATACATTGGATCCAGTCTGCGCCATGTGGAATGGAGTGTCACTGCTGCTGGGCACAGTTTCAGAGACACCTGCCAAGTCGTCACTCGCAAGGCATTGAGGGCCCTGTGTCAGATCTATGAAGAAGAAGTGGCTGACACCCCGCTCAGATTCTTTCCGCCCTTTCAGAAAGACCGCCCCGCTTGGATGGCCAGGATGCGTGCATTGAAAGAGCAGCAGCTGCTTGAGGACGACCCCACAGTCGTGTAGCTCACTGCATACCTGCTCACCCTTGATACACAATATGATTTCTTGGCTCGGCACCACCGTCAGATGATTGCCCGAGCAGAAGATGCAGAGAAGCGCAACCGTCAACTCCATGTGGATCTCACCACAGCTCAAGCCTGTGTAACTGCCTTGGAAGGTCGTGAAGTCATTACTGTGGAAGCCCTGAAGCAAGCCAAGGATGAGCATGTCTAGAAGTTGATGGAGGCCTACTTGGTCACCCATAACCAACGTAGAGCCCTGCGGATCCAAGAGCCCGCTTCATCCAACCCTGTTCAACCCATCAAAGCTGAAGATCCCCAGATTCTCGAAGGTCACCCAGTCTCTACCAGAGGAGAAAAGAAGGCTTGGGAACTCCCGGAAGGATCCATAGTCTTGGAAGGAATTCCAGTCTCCCCTCAGGCTATGGATAAGAAAGAGCACCCCGAGTCCTCCCAGGATCCCCCGCCAGAGTTGTTTGAGCCCTTCACCTTGAAGAAGATTCCAGCACCGTCCCGCGAGGTCAAGGAAGAAGCTGCAAGCACCCCGCCAGCACCGCCACCCTCTGAGGAGCTACAAGAGCCAGTCCAGCTTGAAGAAGAGTTCGACCGCGTCTTGCCATCTCAGTCGCCGCCAGAAGAAGTTATCAACATCAGCTCCCTCTTAACCCATCCAGGAGATGTCTCAGATTGAAGTTGTGTGCAAGCCTTGCCAGAAGAGAAGCTGCCAGATCTGAGTTAGTTATGCCCAGTCCTCTGCATGCATTGGGTAGTGAAGTTTTTCTTCACTTTGGCTAGAGCCCTGCATGTATGAGAGGTAATCGTGTAGACTCGTGTTTTGAAAAACTCTATTTGTGTGGCCCCCTAGGGCATTTCAAAATGAATTTCGCTCGATGTTTTCTCCCCTTTTGAGTGCACATGTGATGCTTTAACGTTAGTGCTCATAAGTTGCATTTAGCATAGTTCTCAATTTTTTTTTCAGGAGCCAAGCAATAGTAGTTATGCTTAGCCCCCGAATCTGAGTAGTCCGTGCTTTGAAAAAACTCTATTCTCCCCTTATTCAAAACATTTGATTTGTTTGTGCTTATCATTGCTGAGCTTGTGTGTTTTCTTTTTAAGAAAGGTTTTCTCTAAAAACATAGATCACAAATTAGAGCTAATTCTCACCTTATGCTTCCATTCTCATCTTAACCCATCTCAAGAGAAAAGTGCCTTACCCAAGAAGATACCGAGAAGCTTACCCTTGAAGCCTGGAATAAGTTACAAAAGGAACCAGTCCAGCTGCTCAGTCAAAAGGCCGACTGTGAGAATCAAAGCACTGCCCCTGAGTCAAAGTGAGCAGGAAAAGAGGACAGAAGGAGTTATTACCATACAGAGAGGCAAAGATTCTTGGAACCAGAGACCACAAACATCAGGGTCATTGACCCCACCACTCACCCATGCCCCTCGCACGCGTTCCCGCCTCCATGCGCACTACCGCCACCCACGCCCCTTTGCAGCGCACTACCGCCACCCACGCCCCCTTTTGCAGCGCACCCACCACCATCGTCGCCGGCAACATGCCCCCCTCCCCATGTCGCGCCTGCTGCCTTGTGTCACCTACTCCATCACCACCACTCCACACCTCGAGCAACACCTTGCATGCCAGTCGCCTATAAAACCCCCCACTAGCTCCCTCAGTTCCCATCCCAAGCAAAGCATACGCCTGATAAATTCCCCCCGCCAAATCGCGAGCAACTCCATTTTCCACTCCCTCGCCCCTAAGATCACAATGCTTGGTGATTCTTGGGTTGAAGACTGTTATACATGGTTCATAGTCTTCGGTTTCCTCCTCTGTATGATGGTAATACTCTTTGATAGAATCCTACAGTGGGAAGAGCAAAGAGAAAGAAAGGGTCAGTGAAAAGAAGATAGTGAAGAGAAGATGAGAAGAAGGTTGTCCCAGAATCAACCCTGTGTCAGTCATCACTCCGCAGCCTGGTCAAGCAGCAACAGCAGCAGAAGGACCCGTAACACCCTTGTTATGTGGTACTTCAAGGAGTTCAAATCCCCAAGATTCAAAAGTCCTACCCTCATTCTTTTTAAGTGGGGTAGTGTTCCAGTAAAGGTTCCTGCCATGGAGAAAAAGAAGAAGGCCTGAAGCAAGCTTGTCAAGGACCAGATCATCAAAGCATATAAGTTTCTGGATGAGAAGTGGTCACCCAAGTTCCGTTGATGAAGCATCAGAAGACCAATCAAGGAAGGAATCCATGTGGGAGTTTGCAAGAGAAAGGTTTGTGTGTTGGCATCAATGCTTCCTCAATACGCTAGCTGCCAAGCGAAAGCTAGAAGCCTGAAGATGATCCTTGAGTAGCCAGAATCAGCGTTTGCAATCAGTAGCCGGACGCTTTGCAAGGGCCAGATTTTGTTGAAGTTCCATCTCCTCGAAGAGTTGCAAAGTGAAGATATGTAGCTGAAGTAAAGCTATACCCATAACCCTTCTAAGCCGAATCTCGAGGACGAGATTCCTTTTAAGTGGGGTAGATTTGTAGCATCCCAAAAATTCAAATCCTGAAATTTTCTCAAACTCGCCCTAAATTCAAAATGAATTTCAAGTTTCATTTCAAAATGTTTGTTTGCGAGTTGATATCAACAAATAAAATATAGTGGTCTATATTATCTCCAAAATCCTCCTCAAAATATCCTACAAATATTTCCCCAGTGATCACCCTCAATTTCTTTCTAGAAATACCGCCCAGATATTTCCCGAGTAATCCCCTTCAAGTTCTGTCCAGAAATACTGTCCAAATATTCCACCGATATATCTCCAAGTATTTTCCTCTTGAGAAATACCTTTAGAATCATTTTTCAAGTCCCTATAAATATTTTCTTCATAACTTTCCTCATGCCCATACGTATACGTATGCCTCCCCTGTCATACGGTGAGCTCTACAAGCTAATTACACTTATACAAGACAAATACATGCTAAATCTCCCCCTAATCCTCTCATCCTCCCACTAATCCTCTCATCCCTCCCCCTAATCCCCCCACCATGGCTATAAATAGAGGGGCAAGGGCCTCCTCTCATCCCACCCCAAGCCATTTCATGGCAACTCTCTCTCCCCCCCACACACACACCCACTCCATGTTCCACACAAGCACACACTAGCACAAGGATCGTTCGATCGTTCTTCGATCGTTCGTCCCCCTGTTCTTAGTTTGTTCGTTCGTTCGTCCGATCGTTCGATCGTTCGTCCGGTCGTTCATGGTTCGTTCGTCCGTTCGTCCGATCATTCGATCGTTCGTCCGTTCGTTCGTCCAAATAATCTTTTTCCTACCGTTATGCTGCCAAAATTCTGATCGTTCGTTCGTTCGATCATTCGATCGTTCATCGTTCGTTCATAGTCCCTATTCATCGTTCTTCCAGATAATCTTTGTCTTGTCGTTATGCTGCCAAAATTTCGATCGTTCGTTTGTTCGATCATTCGATCGTTCATCGTTCATTCATAGTCCCTATTCATCATTCGTCCGTTCGTTCATCCAAATAATCTTTTTCCTGCCGTTATGCTGCGAAATTCCGATCGTTCATTCGTTCAATCATTCGATCATTCATCGTTCGTTCATAGTTCCTATTCATCGTTCGTTCATAGTCCCTATTCATCGTTCTTCCAGATAATCTTTGTCCTGCCGTTATGCTGTCGAAATTCCGATCGTTCGTTCGTCCAATCATTCGATCGTTCATTCGTTCATTCATAGTTCCTATTCATCATTCATCGTTCGTTCATAGTTCCTATTCATCGTTCGTTCATACGAACTATTCACCATCACTATTCACCATTACTATTCATCATTACTATTCACTGACACTATTCACCATCGTTACTATTCAGTGTTACTATTCATCATCGTTACTATTCATCATCGTTACTACTCATCGATGATATCTATGTAACTTTTTTTTGTCGTCACTATTCATCGTTACTATTCATCGTTACTATTCATCGATTAGCCAATCACCCCAAATTTCAACTACTCATACATCATGTTGTCTAGTCCACCTAAGACCAGCCAGACCCATATTCTAGTCATACGAACTCCGGTGACTGTGATTTTCCTTCCAGTGGGAACTTCCCATCTGGTCACCCATCTCAGGTTTCTCCAAGTTGAACACGCTTAACTTTGAGATTCCTTCGAACCAGGCTTCCAAACTCAGATTCCAATAATTCTTGTTTCTAAATTCTTATCAAATTATTCCCTATCCAACCATGTCATCCCTTAAGCATGGTTCATGTTCCAAAAGACTCCCAAAATACTCTTGTCCCATATTCTGCCTATAACTCTCTTGTTCATATTAAGTCAGACGATTCATTCGTCACTATTCTCACCAACAGTGAACTTCACTGTGCTACACCACAGACACCCAGCTATAAATACACCCAGCTACCCTCTCCCTCTCCACACACACTCAACACCCTCAGCCAAGGCAAACACCCCACCCACTCAGTTACTCTGCTCTGCCGGCTACACGCATAGTGTCGCTTCGCCTCCAGTCCACCCTCCTGGTAAGCACCTCCGCTCCACCACCAGTAATATCACAACACCACATGACACAGATTCTACTCAAGACACTACCCATCCATATATCGCTATTCTAACCACTATACTAAATATTTGTTGGTATACTTGCTCGTTTGTATGTTTGCTTGTTCATGTTGCATAGTTATCGGAGCGTTCGTGCCGTCTCGTGGAGGCCAGATCCGCAAGTCTACGCTAGGCGGTGGAGCCAGAAGCCAGTTCCGCGAGCTCCCCTTCCCCCTTCGCCGAATAAGCACAGCAAGTTCACTGGATCCCTTTGATGCATAAATTACCTATGATTTTTCAACCACAACCCTCAGCCTGTTATTTTATGCATAATATGATTTTGAGACAAGTTATTATGGCCACCCAGCCGCTTGCCGCAATCAATCCCTGATATAATTGTTACAAATGATTTGAGGAAAGGTGTGAGTTTTCAAAAGAAAATGCTTTTCAAAATATGTTTGATGAAGGGTTTTCACCCTTATCACCTTTGAGTAGGGATGATCAAGGACTCCCTGGTTTAGGGGAGGGCCTAAGGTGATGGCTCAGCTGGTTTAGGCGTGAGCAGAAGGATTGTCCCCTCTTATAAGGACCGGTTTGTCATCTTTCACTACCTGTACTCATGATAAGTACAACCACTCGAGACTGTGTGGGCAATCACTCAATCTGAACTCGTACGGTCCAACCCCAGGGTTATGAAGGCTGGGGAGCACCGGGAGGATAAGGAGGGGGGAATGTTTTGTCCGGTTTGGACATGGCGGTGGCCTGACTCCTTCCGGTATAACCGTTAAGGTTAGGACGTGCGAGGAAAGAAAGAGATTCGGATTCGGATCTCATCGGCCATGAGATCGCAGAGCCGGACTAGTGGGTAAAGTGTACACCTCTGCGCAGAGTTTGAAAACCTATTCGAATAGTCTGTGTCCACAGGAATGGACGAGTCTGGTGTGGTATGGCAATTAGTGTTTTGTTTTCCAAAAAAAGGGTGCGTTTGAGAAAAGTGGTTTTTAAAAGGTCTAGCGGTTGAGCCGTGAGCTATGGTGGACGGGAAGTCCAGTAGCTGTTTTTTTGGAAATGAAAACCAGTGGGAAACTGCTGAGATACCTGGATGGTTTAGTCCAGGGGATTTTGTTATAATACTGAAAAACTTCCTGCTTCTTTTGGAGAGGATGTGCTTTGCGAAAGTACAAAATGTTTTTCAAAACAACCCTGCATAAAATATTGTTGTTTCTGCAAAATATTCTGAGCTCCACATATTCCATGCATTATATCTGATTTCCCCATTCCGCGGGTGAAGGTGGGCTGCTGAGTACGTTTGTACTCACCCTTGCTTATTTGTTGTTTTTCAGAAAAAGGAGATCGGGTAAGAGTTATGACTGTTCCCAACCTTGCCTGTGGCTGTTGGACCGCTGATTTGCTTCGCTGCGTATATCGGGCTGCTTCAGCCCCACTCTGATGATATGTCTAGAGTTGTGGACCAACTCTTAAAGTTGTTCGCCACCTTTGTAGGTTTGTCTCGTTTAAGCAGATTTGGTATCATCTGATGTATAAATGTGTTTACTAGCCTCCTGGGACTAGTAATTGTATCACATTTGAGTCCCAGAGGATTGGGGACGCTTCACCCACGAACCCGCGCGGGAGGTAGAGCTCCGGCTCAGCCCGGCCTCCACCCCAGCAAGGATGATGAACATCCTTGAAGCTGAGGGTGGGACCAAGATCGTAGCCCGGCTCGCTTTCCCCCACCATCAAGATGGAGGTCACCGTCTTGGGTGACCGCCGGTGGAGGGGTGCAGCCGGGCTGCATGATGAAAATCCTTGAAGCCGAACGATGGCTGAAAGGTACCAACTCCCGCGGAGTTGCGTTCCCCCAACGACGAGGCGGAAAGACGGCGGATCTCCCCCATCCGGGGGCCTGGAAGGAGGAAAGACACGATGCATAAGGGAGCGCGAAGACATGGTCGCCCTCCAAGGGGGTCACCCTCCTTTTAAGGGCGGTTCTCCCTACTCGCGTCCCCAGCCGTCACGGGTTGAGTCTTCTCCAACACACTCCAAGGTCCTCCCCTACGGCGCAGGGGCTGGGTCCCACACGTCATGCAAGCCAACTCAGGGCAGAAGAAGCCAAACCGCCGCGCGCGGTGCATACAACCGCCCAGCGGTTACAAGCGACCCTCCACTTTTGCCCAGACCAACGCGCCAAGTGGGCGCGCTCCTCCGGCTCCCAACACGCCCGGCATGGAGGCCTAGGCCCACGCGTCATGCAACCGGTGCGCCGGTTGCTACGTGTGGGTAACTGCATCGCCACCCGCGCCACCACCGCACCTCCTCGACTACGGAACCAATACCGCGACTCGAGGCGACCCGGCGCGCGACCCAGCAGCACCAGCCTAGCACGACGGTCAACACGGCCAAAAGTGGGCCGGCAGTAATGGCGGTGGCAGGCGAGCAGGCACTGCGGTCGCGTCGTCAGCCAGGCTTACGTCCCATCCGGGGGCAGCGAGAGAACCCTCTCCCGCGGCGTGAAGACGACGCGCCCGTGATCCGTTCCTCGAACGGCTCGCGCACGCGCAACGGTCGCCCCTCCAACCACTCGCCCCGTCGCATTAACTCCGCGACGGGACACGCGGCGTCTCTGGCAGGAGAAGCGGGCGACGCTTCCCCTTCGCCAAAATGAACGCGTCCAAAAAAGGTACGCCGCGTCGTTCGATTTCTTATCCTTTTCCGTTTTTCCTCTTTCTCTCTCTTGCAACAGGGACCGGGAAAGGGGGACACCCCGAAAAGGATCCTTCCCCGAGAAGGAACCAGGCTCCGAGCCCCCCTACTGATCAAAGGTTCGAAGGCTGGCCCCCCGGAAGGGTTCAACAGCCGCCTCAGATCGCGTGGGCCCTACACCCACTACTGCTCAGAGGTTCGAAGGCCGGCCCCTCGAAAGGGTTCAACGACCGCCTCAGGCTACTCGGGCTCCGCGCCCAATACTGATCAGGGGTTTGAAGGCTGGCCCCCGAAGGGTTCACAGCCACCTCAGACGCCGAGCGAGGGATGACCATGGGTACGTTCGATACATAACCAAGGCTCGGGCTGCGCTCCCGAGGTACCCTAGGACATTTCCGAGACCGGCGGGAACGATCTTGTAACCGAATCCCACCAGAGGGAGGCATCGAGCCCTCGGACCCCGTCGCCAGGGGACCGGGTCTGGCAGATCACCCGCAGGTACTTTTGGGCGTGCCTCTGGGCCCCTAGCCGACCCCTAACGAACGGGGCACAGACGTCCACTCGGATTACCCGCTTGCAGCTCATCGGAGACACCATGTTCGGCGCCCATCGAGGGCAACATGGCGCTTTCCCCCTCCTCCTCCTTGCGGAAAGGCGACGCTGGGGCGTATGTAAAAAAGCTGAGTCTACCCCTGACCGCCCTCTCGCTCTGTGCAGAGGCTCGGGGGCTGCTCTCGCAAACCCGGCTCCGGCCGAACCGTTGACAGCGTCAACATACCAGCCCGAGAACTTGGGACCCAACCGTACACCTGGGCTACGGCCAGTTCGCATGAGGGAACGACCAGACCAGTCGAAGCACTACGTGAGGCAGTAAGACCTCGAAGGAGTGAAACCACTCCTCCGAGGCCTCGGGGGCTACACCCGGCGGGTGCGCTCGCGCGCACCCACCGGAACAAAACGCAACCGAGAAAGGCTGGTCCCCTTGCAAAAAAGTGCGACGAAAGCCTCCAAGCGAGTGCAAACACTCCCTTCGAGGCTCGGGGGCTACTGTCGGGGACCATAATTAGGGGTACCCTCAAGGCTCCTAATTCTCAGCTGGTAACCCCCATCAGCACGAAGCTGCAAAGGCCTGATGGGTGCGATTAAGTCAGGGATCAGTCCATTCGAGGGACACGATCACGCCTCACCCGAGCCTAGCCTCAGACAAGGGCAGCCGACCCCGGAGGATTTCCGTCTCGCCCGAGGCCCCCCTTCAGCGGCGAACATATTCCCGGCTCGCCCGAGGCCCTGCCTTCGCTAAGAAGCAACCCTGACCAAATCGCCGCACCGACCGACCAAGTCGCAGGAGCATTTAATGCAAAGGTGGCCTGACGCCCTTATCCTGGCGCGCACCCCCCAGCCAGCAGTGCCGAAGTGACCGCCGTCACTTCGCCGCTCCACTGACCGGCCTGACAGAAGGACAGCGCCGCCTACGCCACACCGATTGCAGTGCCACTGGACAGAGTAAGACTGACAGGCAGTCAGGCCCTGCCGGAGGCACCATAGGAAGCTCCGCTTCGCCCGACCAAGGGCTCGGACTTGGGCTCGGCCCCAGAAGACGACGAACTCCGCTCCGCCCGACCTAGGGCTCGGACTCGGGCTAAGTCCCGGAAGACGGCGAACTCCGCTCCGCCCGACCAAGGGCTCGGACTCGGGCTAAGTCCCGGAAGACGGCGAACTCCGCTCCGCCCGACCCAGGGCTCAGACTCGGGCTAAGTCCCGGAAGACGGCGAACTCCGCTCCGCCTGACCCAGGGCTCGGACTCGGGCTAAGTCCCGGAAGACGGCGAACTCCGCTCCGCCCGACCCAGGGCTCGGACTCGGGCTATGTCCCGGAAGACGGTGAACTCCGCCTCGCCCGACCCAGGGCTCGGACTTGGGCTCGGCCCCAGAAGACGACGATCTCCGCCTCGCCCGACCCAGGGCTCGGACTTGGGCTTGGCCCCAGAAGACGGCAATCTCCGCCTCGCCCGACCCGGGGGCTCGGACTCGACCTCGGCTTCGGAGGAGCTTCCACATCGCCCAACCTAGGGTGTAGACCAGCCACGTCAACAGGAGGCGCCATCATCACCCTACCTCGAGCTGACTCGGGCCGCAGGGAACAAGACCGGCGTCCCATCTGGCTCGCTCCGCCAGATAGGCAATGATGGCGCCCCGCATGCTCTGTGACGGCGGCGGCTCTCAGCCCCCTTACGGAAGCAAGAGGACGTCAGCAAGGACTCAACCGCTCCGACAGCTGTCCCTCCGCCAAGCTCCATCGCTCCTTCAACGGCCACGACATCACACCAGCTGGGTGCCAAGATCTCTCCGGCTGCCACAACGGCATGTACCTAGGGCGCTAGCTCACCTCCGCTAGACACGTAGCACCCTGCTACACCCCCCATTGTACACCTGGATCCTCTCCTTACGCCTATAAAAGGGAGGACCAGGGCCCTCTTAGAGAAGGTTGGCCGCGCGGGGACGAGGACGAGAACAGGCGCTCGCTTGGAGCCGCTCGCTCCCTCTCCTGCGTGGACGCTTGTAACCCCCTACTGCAAGCGCACCCGACCTGGGCGCGGGACGAACACGAGGGCCGCGGGATTCCCACCTCTCTCACGTCGGTCTCCGGCCACCTCGCTCTCCCCCCTTCGCGCTCGCCCTCGCGCTCGACCCATCTGGGCTGGGGCACGCGGCGACATTCACTCGTCGGCCCAGGGACCCCCGGTCTCGGAACGCCGACAATATCAATCACAGAGATGGCACGGTGGTTATCCCGTGGTTTGGCCAAGACCAATGCTTGCCTACTCCACGCTGTGGCGTCCCAACGGACGAGGGTTGCAATCAACCCCTCTCAAGCGGTCCAAAGACCCACTTGAATACCACGGTGTTTTGCTTTGCTTTTCTTAATCCCGTTCGCGAGGAATCTCCACAACTTGGAGCCTCTCGCGCTTACACTTGAAGTTGACAAAGAAGCACGGAGTAAGGGAGGGATTAGCAACTCACACAAGACACTAAGATCACAGCAAAATACACACACACACAAGACCCAGACTTAAGCTCAAAAGACTAGCACACTAGAACGGAGCTCAAATCACTAGAATGTCGAACAAGTGCGCAAGAATGGAGTGTGAGTGATCAAGAGTGCTCAAGGAATGCTTGGTGTTCTCCTCCATGCGCCTAGGGGTCCCTTTTATAGCCCCAAGGCAGCTAGGAGCCGTTGAGAACATTCCTGGAAGGCAGATCTTGCCTTCTGTCGACTGGCGCACTGGACAGTCCGGTGCACCACCGGACACTGTCCGGTGCAGATATCCTTCCTTATTTGGCGAAGCCGACCGTTGGAGTCTGAGAGCCATTGGCGCACCGGACACTGTCCGGTGCACACCGGACAGTCCGGTGTACCAATGTGACCGTTGGCTCGGCCACACGTCACACGCGGAATCCTCGGCCGACCGTTGCCTCGGCTGACCGTTGACTCACCTGACAGTCCGGTGCACCACCGGACAGACCGGTGAATTTTAGCCGTACGCCGTTAATCATTTCCCGAGAGCGACGAGTTCGCCTGTGAACGGCTCACCGGACAGTCCGGTGCACCACCGGACAGACCGGTGAATTATAGCCGTACACTGCCGTCGAACTCCCGATAGTAGCAAGTTCGCCAGAGTCAACCTGGCGCACCGGACACTGTCCGGTGCACCCAGACTGAGCAGACTTTGGCTGAACAAAGCCATCTCATTTCCAATTCAATTTTTCCTGTTTCCAGCACTTAGACACAATACATTAGTCCATAAAACAATGTACTAAGTCTAGAAACATACCTTTTGACATGATTTGTACTTTGTCCACCACTTTACATAGATCAACACAAAAGCACTTGTGTTGGCACTCAATCACCAAAATACTTAGAAATGGCCCAAGGGCACATTTCCCTTTCAACTTACAATAAGAACGTGGGTTTACCGACGAATATAGCCGACGGTGATTTTTGGATGAACTTAGAGAAGTAAGTTCAACGGCCCCAACGAACTTAAAATTAAGAACGTGGGTACAGTCGAACTTAACATTAAGAACGTGGGTACCGTCGAACTCAACATTAAGAACGTGCGTTTTTAAGTTTGACGGGGGCCGTCGAATTTTTCCCATAAGTTCGACAGTACCCACGTTCTTACGGTTAAGTTCGACGGGGCCACGTGGCCGTCGAACTTATGTGTCCTGCGTGGGTCTGCGAGGGCTGCACATTAAGTTCGACGGTACCCACGTTCTTAATGTTAAGAACGTGGGTACCCACGTTCTTAACCCTTTTCCAGAAAAAAATAAAAAATACATAAATGAAAAATTAGACACACATAATATCACATGCAACACAAAATATCACATACAATACAGATTTCAAACACATTGATATATGTTCATATTACAAATTCACACAAGTCCAAATATATAAGTTCATAAATTCACATAAGTCCAAATACATAAGTTCACAAATTCACACAAGTTCACATCCATAGTTCACATTTTTAGTTCACAAGTTCAAACATTAGCTCCATCGCTCTCGATCAGGACATCGGATTGTTGTTCGCAGCTCCACCACTAGAATTGAGACATCTGTCCGCAAAGTCATCGCGAGGGGGAGGAGTCACTTGAGAGAGCCGAAATCCTACAAAATAAACCAAAATTCTCATAAATATACAACTGGCATTAAATCACATGTACACAAAGATATAGGAAAGCATGATAAACACAAAATTCGCATTGCATGGGCACCACATATATGCCGCGCCCGGTGGGGACATGGATCGAGTGGTCAAAGTAGAGCCGAGATCGCTGTATCCATATCACAGCCACGGTCGGCATACGTACTGCGCGCCATATGCTCTGGCTATCTAGTTGCTAGTACTATTTGCTGTACAGAGCCAAACGTGGCTGTATAGCAACTAGCCTGCTCTATTTGCTGTTGTTGCTTTCAGAGGACTGCAACTCTGCAAGTAGTACTTACTGCATGATGATATCACTGAGCCGGGTTGGTTATTAACTTATTACTCCATGCATGTATCAGTTTTGTCTTAAGTCAACTTTTATGAAGTCATGGAAAAAAATCTGTTAATATCACTGAGCCGGCCGGGTTGGTTATTACTCCATGTGCTCAGCAAAATTAAAACTGGTAGCCCTCTCTTGAAGAACAATATATTATTCCATCTCAAAATGGGGAGACTAAATATAAGAAAATGAAAACCCCGGAGCTTTTATGATCAATAATATTGTAGTTCAAAAAAATAGGTTGCTATATGTGATATTCGTGTGTTTATCAAGGTTAAAATTGGCAGCCCTATTGAAGAAAAACTCTACTCTACTACATAGAAAAACTAATGTGTGCATGACATTCTAGCTAACAATCATCAAAACCACCATTTCATTTGCTAGAAATTAAATAGGTTCATAGTCACTAACTGTGTTTAGTGTGCATCACTTGTTGTTTTCACTTTTTTGCTGATAGTTTGGACCTTTCTTCTTGAACTATTCATATGCCCCAGAATGGAGTCAATATATTACCAGAAAGTGATTTAAGAGTTAATTGTTGCCCCATGTCTGTATTGACACACACTGAATCTGTAGTTTGATTTCAAATTTTTGATAGAACAAGGGTCAACTCAATTGTATTACTCAGTAGTTTCTGTAATACTCAATCATTAGCAGAAGAGCTTAGGTAGGTGAGAATTGAGAACTAGCTCAATATGACAAAGGCACCAGTCAACAGATTGAAAGCACAACGACACATAAATCACTAGGAACTGACTGATTATGGTAGCAGATGCGTTTAGTAGAAACTGTTAAGGAACTGACTGATTACCAGTAGAAATCACTAGGAAAAAGGTGCACTGTGGCCCCCCTCTAAAAGTGACTAAAGCTAGACGATAAAACCAATCTAGACTTAGTTTATTTAGGAGGAAATCAACTAGCATTGAAATCAACTAGCATTAAATTCAGGAACATACCGCTGGTGATGGAAGTGGCTGTGTTGGCCATGGGGGCGTCCCCAAGGCCCCATTGGATGTGTAGGATATCCCCATGGTGGTGGCGGCCAATATCCCATACCTGGTTGTGGAGGAGGAAGAATCTGTCCTCTAGGGAGCATCGACCACTGCATGTCCATCTGTGGGTTTCCTTGTCCGATCTCAGAACCCTATAACCAAATAAAACAATGCATGATTATAATTGTAAATTAAAGTAAATATACTACAAAACTATACATGTGTTTCGTTGGTGTTTGGGGTTTGTCCAGATTGTGACGGACGGGTGAACTAGGGTCCCATTTGAGATCCCATCTGAGCACTATGCATCTGCAAATACAATAAGCTTGAGTTTTTGCAATGCATCTGAAAATCGAATGAATGGTGGATTACAAAAATTATTACCTGCATTAGCATTCCCTGCATCATCTAAACTTGTTGAGATAGTTGTTGAACTTGTTGTTGTTGTTGTCTTAGTTGCTCATCAAGCTTTGATTCCCTCAAAGTTGAAGTTCGAGATCTACTCCCCACCGAGGAAACAGACCGATGACCAAAGCTATCGCGACTCACAACCCCATCACCGATCCCCAACCTATAAACATCACAAGTTATGAACCAATAGTTTTTATTTATCACAGCTTTGATCTTATCATACCTCCCATGTGGTAGCCCACCACCAGCAACATATGCTGCGTCCGGATCGAAAGGTGCCTCCCTCCAATCTAGATCATCGTCTCCAGCTTTCCTCCTAACCTCCTCATCATAACAAGTCTACAAAACAATTTATGTTAATTATAAAAATGAGTCACAAGTTAATTAAGAATAGATAGTTATTATTTACACCTACTAGCTTTTCTGTCGCGTTGTCGTCACATAAAATTTCTAGATGCTCTAGATCTGGACCTCGGTGTCCCTCCATGTAAACATCAATGAATCGTCACACCCAGCTTTAAGGAACAAAGCCAGGTGCATCTCATACATGCGCCAAGAAGACAACATATATAATAACAGAGTGTATAGAGATAAATGTCATAAAACATCAGAGTATTTATTACATAGCGGAAGACTTATTACAAAATAAAATAATAAAGATAAAACGAACTAAGGATCGTCGGCGCCAATGTCAACTGAGAAACGCCACCTAGATCAGATCATACTCCTCGATTTGTGGCTCCTCCTGAACCACCTGCTCTTCTCCTGTGGGAGGGTGTGAGACAGCAAGGGTGAGCTCACACATGATCATAGCTCAACAAGTTGTGGGGAACCAGTGGACATAAACTCACAAAGGTGTGAGTTCATGTGATGTGTAAGGCTAATCAATGATAGGGGTTAAAGCTGAGCATTGCTTTTAAGTAGTTGGTCCAAATTTTATTAGCAGTTACTAAGTGTAAGTAAATACCAAACCTTAAATAAAGTAATAGAACAAATTAATAATAAACCCATGCAATGCAAATGACAAAATTGAATTTAAGTTCCATAATTTAAACATCAGAGAGTCCTGAGCTGCTCATGACCGCGAGCACGGCTAGTATACCAGTTTTACACTCTGCAGAGGTTGTACCCTTTACCCACAAGTCATGTTACCCATCTGCCAAGGGATCGCGACTTCCCATACACCTCTACCGAGGAGGCGAGGCAGGGTAACACTACGAGGCCTTTACAAAGTTCCACTAGCTTCAGAAAACCCGCTACAGTTTATAGGAAGTTCCAATGCAGGGTTCTTGTCTGACCGCCATCGCAGCAAAATCAACCAAGGACCTCCCTACACTGACCACTCCCCTACTGCCCTTGCCCCTTTCGGGTAAGGTAGACCTCCACTAGCTTTCCTAGTTAATCAGCCAAGGGCGTCCCATTAAACCCTTGTAGTGGCACGTGTTACTCAAGTTAAGCTCTATGTTCCAATTAACATTAATGATCTCAACATGAACATAAATAGAATAACAAAAAAAATTGGAACATAGAGGTAATAAATTATTATCCCAAAACCATATAAAGCAATAGCAAACTACCCAAGTGATTCAGGGGTAAACAAGGTAATGAGATAAACAATCTAGGGTGACCTATTGGGTCCCATCAAAATTAACCTATGCATGAATAAGTGATATTAAAGAACATTATTTGGTAAAAAGTGGTCAAGGGCACAACTTGCCTTCAATGAGCTCCTGCTCAGCTACTTCAACCTGCTGCTCACCAGGATCCTCAGTCATGGGCTCTTCTACTCGCCACAATACAAACAAGCACGGTGCATATAGAGAAATTAACATTACACCAAACATATAAACAAAATACACAGTAATAATCTACACATTAAAATAAAATTCTAGGAACAGGAATCATAATTTTTGGAGTTATAGAATTTAAGTTATGGATTTTCAAAGGTTTTATGTGTTTAGAATAGGATTAAGTGTGGGATTAATTTAATTATTGTTGTCATGACAAAACAGAGACACTAAGTGCTAAAGAATAAAATTACAAAATTTTAGGAACTGGAATGAAGTGATTTGGAGTTAGTATGAATTTTCTATGAATTATTGAAGTTCTAGCAATTATTTTTCTATTAAATATTCAATTTCTATTTCATTTATACAGTTTAAATAAGCTCTGGACTGGGCGCACTATTTCCAGAGAACTCAGGGGGCTCGGTGCAAGTTTTCCAAGACACTGGAAACAGGGTCCCTGGACGGCGGGTTGATTCCAGAAATCCCCAGGGTTTCTTTTACAAAACTGACCCCCGAAGGGGTATCGTGATACCCTAGCCGTTCGATCGACCACGGATGGCCCCGATTAGATCGACCATCGCCTGAGCCGATACGGGATCGAGGCCATAGGATCCGAATCCTACGGCCCGGATTCTATGTGTAAGTGATTAACTGCTAGCCCTCTGATTCCCATCATGCGGCACAACTGCACCCAAGCCAGCTGGGATTCCAGAATCAGATCCTACCCTCGATTTGAGATCGCACGGTCGACACGAATCGTGGCAGCTGACGCTAGGTGCACTAATACAGACCGTTTGATAGCGCATCGACGAACATCACTCGTTCCCTTTCACCATGCCCGACCGGGACGGTGGCGGGTATCCCCGACGACGACGGTGACAAGCGCCGCCCCGGGCTAATCCCGTAATGGCGGACATCAATAGCTACGGCAATACACACAGGCGTCGGATTAAGTTGGCTAGGAGCATTCTTACCGGCCAATTATGACGTGGGCGCGGTCGGACACGCAGCGGGGCAGACGGCCGTAGAAGGAGAACTCCGGCGAGGTACCCCAAGGTGCGGTGACCCAATTCGCCCCAGGAGCGTCGCTGGCAACCTTCACCACGACTGGCCGAATCTAATTGCACACCCGCCAAGAGCTTAGTCAGGCGCGTCCCGAGATTCAACTTCAGCGGCAGACCATGGCTCCCTCACTCCTAATTCCCTCAACCAGCGACGCTTTGAGGTGGAAGAAAGGTTGGGCAAGAACCCTCCCAGAACCCGCTATATGGCCACCGAAAGGTTGACGCGGCGCCCGTTGCAACGACCTCCGATTTCCCTGCGGCCACGCGCATCGGCGCCGTTCGGTGCGGAGAGAAGAACAGCAGCGCCCGTCTGACATGCGGGGTCCGCTATTTAGTTGCCACCGGCCAGGCAAGCATGCACAGATGGTCAGGCGAGCGCGCGTGTGACCGACCCATAGGGCCCGCTTGTTGGCACGCGTCCAACACACAGAGCCGCAGCAGAAGGACGAGTTGGGCTGGCGCAGAGGGTTTTCCTAGGTGGGCCAAATTGGTAGCCGCGGCCCAGGTAAGCTTCCTTTACTTTTTCTTTTATGTTTTATTTTCTGTTTTCTTTTATAAGTATTTTGAATCCAATTTGAATTTGAATATGAGTTTCAACTTTGAGTCAATCATACAAATTCAAACTCTACTGTAGGCATAATATATCTTTATTTAATCCTTTTTCTCCTCATAATATTCATTTTCTTCTCTTTTCTAAATTCTAGAATTCCTTTTAGACCTCAATTCCCATTCTAGATTTAACCTATTCATTTTTTATTACTATTATTTTTTTTATATTGTCACAAGTAATGCACACACAATATAACATCCCAGCATGATGCAAGTTTTATTGGCATATATTTATTTATTCTTAATTAATTATTTGTTTCTAGATACGGTGTTCACATGAAATGATAAACATGAGTATCACATACAGTTATCGAGCCATATACTTTCTCATTTTAAACTCTGCTTACAAAGTGGGTGTTACAAATCCTACCCCCCTTAAAAATAATCTTGTCCTCGAGATTTAGGAAGAACTAGAGAAAAGGTGGGGAAAATCTATGCGAAGCTCTTCTTCTCTCTCCCACGTTGCTCATCTTCACCGTGGTGACTCCATTGCACTTTGCACATCTTTATCACCTTATTTCTTGTAACTCGAGTCAGTGTGTCAAGAATCTTGATCGGGTACTCCGTGTAAGTCAAATCACCCTGAACACTGAGCTCTTCCATTGGTAACTGTTCCTCGGGGACACGGAGACACTTCTTAAGTTGAGACACGTGGAACACGTTATGCACATCCGATAGAGTAGCAGGTAGCTCGAGTTGGTATGCCATCTCCCCAACTCTTCTAAAGATCAAGAAGGGTCCAATGTAGCGAGGGGACAATTTGCCCTTGACTTTGAATCTCCTCATTCCATGAAGTGGTGACACCTTGAGGTACACATAATCTCCTTCTTCAAATTCCAGTGGCCTCCTTCTATTATCAGCATAACTCTTTTGCCTGGTTTGAGCCACCCTCAAATTCTCTCGAATTACACGGACTTGTTCTTCTGCTTCTTGAATCAGTTCAGGCCCAAAGAACTGTCTTTCTCCAGTCTGATCCCAATATAGAGGAGTCCTGCACTTTCTCCCATATAAAGCTTCAAAAGGTGACATCTTCAGACTGGCCTGATAGCTATTATTGTATGAGAATTCAGCATAAGGTAGACTTTTATCCCAACTTCCTCCATGCTGAAGGGCACATGCTCTCAACATATCTTCCAATACTTGATTGGTCCTTTCAATCTGTCCATCAGTCTGAGGGTGATAAGCCGTGCTAAAATTCAACTTTGTACTCATGTTCTCATGAAAGCTTCTCCAAAATCTTGAGGTAAACTGTGAACCTCGATCAGACACGATCTTCTTTGGTACTGCATGTAAACACACAATCCGAGCCATATATAACTCTGCTAGCTGAGAACCTTTATAAGTAGTCTTGACAGGAATAAAGTGAGCCACTTTAGTCAATCTATCCACAATCACCCATATAGCTAGCATCATATCCTTTCTGGGTGCGAGGCAATCCAGTAATAAAATCCATACCAATCTCTTCCCATTTCCACTCGGGTATCTTCAGTGGGTGCAGTAGTCCAGCTGGCCTCTGATGTTCAGCCTTAACTCTTTGACATACATCGCACATAGCCACATGTGCAGCCACATCTCTTTTCAATCCATACCACCAATACTTCCGCTTCAAATCCTGATACATCTTGGTACTACCAGGATGAATAGAATAATCTGAGTCATGGGCCTCCTTTAAAATAGTCTCTCGAAGGCTTTTAATATCAGGAACACACATCCTGTCCTTGAACCATATAGTGCCTTGCTCATCTTCCGTGAATTCCGGAACTCGACCTTCAGTAATCAGATCCTTAATCTCTTTTATTTTAGCATCACCAATTTGTCCTTTGCGGATCTCTTGCTCCAAAGTAGGTTCCACATCAATAGTAACTCCTTCAGTATGAGCAACTATCCCCAGGTTAAGCCTCCTGAAATCCTCAACAATCTCATCGGGTAGCTGGGCAACAATAGCTGAATGAACATGCTCCTTGCGACTCAAGGCATCTGCAACCAAATTTGCCTTGCCCGGGTGATAGTGAATCTCCAAATCATAATCCTTAATAAGCTCCAACCAATGGCGTTGCCTAAGGTTGAGGTCCTTCTGAGTGAATATATACTTCAAACTCTTATGATCCGTGTATACTTGGCACTTGGTCCCCATGATATAATGTCTCCAAATCTTAAGCGCATGCACAACGGCTGCTAATTCCAAGTCATGAGTGGGGTAGTTCAATTCATGTCTTCGTAACTGACGAGACGCATAGGCAATCACATGTCCTTCTTACATGAGCACACATCCTAAGCCTTGGCCACATGCATCATAGTAGATATCAAATCCTTTCTGCAGGTCTGGCATAACCAATACTGGTGGCGACATCAACCTCTTCTTCAATAGATCAAAGCTGTCTTGACACTTCTCGTCCCACTTAAATTCTCTTCCTTTCTCCAAAAGCGAAGTCATGGGTTTAGCGATCTTAGAAAATCCTTCAATAAATCTCCGATAATATCCAGCAAGTCCCAAGAAACTCCGAATCTCACTAACTGTAGTGGGTACTCTCCACTCCATTATCTCCTTAACTTTAGCAGGATCCACTGAAATTCCTCCATTAGAAATAATATGACCAAGAAATGGCACCTCGCCAATCCAAAACTCGCACTTGCTGAACTTGGCATATAGCTGGTTATCTCGTAGCTTCTGTAGCACCAACCTCAGATGTTCCTCATGATCGCTATCACTCTGGGAATAAATAAGAATATCGTCGATGAATACCACGACGAATCTATCCAAATACTCCATAAACACCTTATTCATCAAGTTCATAAAATAAGCTGGTGCATTGGTTAATCCAAATGACATAACAGTGAACTCATATAATCCATATCGAGTCGAGAATGTTGTCTTAGGAATATCCGATGGTCTAATCCTCATCTGATGGTAACCGGATCGGAGATCAATCTTCAAGAATACTCTAGCACCTCTCATCTGATCAAATAAATCCTCAATACGGGGTAACGGATACTTGTTCTTCACCGTAACATCATTAAGAGATCTATAATCCACACACATCCGCTGCGATACATCCTTCTTCTGTACAAACAAGACCGGTGCTCCCCAAGGGGAGGAACTCGGACGAATGTACCCAGCATCTTGTAACTCAGTTAACTGCTTCTTAAGTTCCTTCAACTCCTCTACGGACATCCTGTATGGCCGTTTAGAAATAGGGGCGGTTCCAGGTAGGAGATCAATAACAAACTCAACTTCTCTATCAGGTGGCATCCCTGGTAACTCCTCTGGAAAGACATCCAGAAAATCTCTAACCACACGGATGTTGTCACCAACAAACTCCTCAGGTATGAAGAACATTGCATGCATGGGTGAGGAGGTTACTGCAATATTAACTTGAAATCTTTCTCCTTTAGTGGTAGTGAGTTCTACGGTGCCTCTACCACATGCTATAACGGCCTTTGCCTTTCTTAGCCATGACATACCAAGGATCAGATCTATACTTCTTGACTCTAATATTATAGCAGTAGCTCCAAATTCTCTACCATAATGGTCAATGTCAATCTACGTGTCATTTGATTCGCCTCAACAGGCCCTTTAGGTGTAATTACTATCATGGGTTTTCTCATATTTAGCAGTGGTATTTCATTTGTGTTGGCATATCTAGCAGACATGAATGAATGTGTAGCACCAGAGTCAAATAATATGGTTGCAGAAATTGCATTAACATAAAACATACCAAGTACGATGTCCCCACCATCCGGAGTAGCATCAACGCTGACTTGATTAACCTTGGCAATAGAATATCCCTTGCCAGATCCTGGAGTTTGCTGCCTGTTCTGAACTGGAGTAGTAGCAATCCTCTGTGGGCAGACATTTGCATAATGACCAGTCTTCCCACACTTGAAACAAGTAGTGCCTGGACTCTGTCCTGAAAACTTCGTCAGGGTGCCAGTAGGGGTAGCCTGTCGAGGAGGTGGAGTCCTCAGTGGTGATTGCTGAACTGGGCGCGGTCCTCCTGGTCGAGTCGGTGTACCCTGTGGTGAACTGTAGCGAGGACGAACACTGATGCTTCCTTGTCCTTGAGATATTGCCTTTCTCTTCAAATCACCCAGCTGAACACGCTTGTGTTCAATAGCAAGAGCCTTATCCAGCAGTCTCTGAAATGATGGAAAAGTGTGTGCAACTAGTGCATACTGTAGGGGTCCATTAAGTCCTTCAATAAAGTGCTCCTGCTTTCTTTCATCCTCAGCAACTTCCTCCGGAGCATATCTCGACAGCTGAATGAATTTGTCTCTGTACTCGCTGACCGACATGTTGCCTTGCTTCAATGACAAAAACTCCTTCTTCTTGATCTTTATCATACCAGCTGGAATATGGTAGTTCCTGAACTGGGTACTAACTCCGCCCAAGTAATAGCATCAGCAGCATCGTGGGCAGCAGTATATGAATCCCACCAATCAGCAGCAGGACCTGTCAGACGTCCAGAAGCATATAAAACCTTCTCCCGGTCAGTACATTGTGCAATATTCAGCATCTTCTCAACGGACTTCAGCCAATCATCCGCGTCCAGTGGATCAGGAGAGCTTGCAAATGTAGGTGGCTTGTGACTCATGAATTCCCTATGCTTGTCTCGGGGTGGAACTGGTGGTGGTGGTGGAGGCAGTGGTACTTGTTGCTGCTGTTGCTGCTGTTGTTGCTGTTGCATTTGTTATTGCAGCTGCTGTTGTTGTGCCCTCCTTTCCTGGCGTATCTCCTCTCGCTCTTGGCGCAACTCCTGTCGTATATCTTCTCTTTCCTGACGCATCTCCTGGCGTTCTTGCTGCATCTGGGCACGCATATCAGCCATAGTGTCCGCCATTCGCTGCATCACCGCCATCTGAGCAGCAACCAGTGGGTCAACTCCGCCTGGTGGAGGATTCATCTCTGCAGGCTGTGGCTGAGGTTGTCTATATATCCTTCGAGTGTGTCGGTTAGGAGGCAAATCAATTCCACCACCCCTCCTGGTATTGACCATCTGAGTTAGATACATATGGTAAGAGAATAGTAGACAAGGCAGTTATTTACAAATCAGATTGCTTTGGGGGATTTTTTTGCTAAGCAGATTAATATTTTACCTACCATAGCTAATTTATTACCTTATGTTGGCACATGCTAAGATGTCCATGTAATATTTCAATCAATCAAAGAAGCAAATCAGGCATTGATCATCAGAACAATCAACCAACATTTTTAATAGAGAAAATAGTTTTAATTTTGTCTTAGGTTCCCTATCTCTTAAAAAGATCATAGTGGTAGGATTCCAAGGTGTGAAATCCATCTCGTCTTTAGAGTGGAAAAGATAAGATTAATCAGAGTAGAGTAGCAGAAGGTGAGACAAGATCAAGATGAGATAAGTATAGAATGAGTCAGAGTAAGGTAAGTAGTGAAGGGTTTGTCCATTTCTATCTAGGTTTCGTCCCACAGTCAACATTTCCTCTGATACCACTTCTATCACACCCGGCTTTAAGGAACAAAGCCAGGTGCATCTCATACATGCGCCAAGAAGACAACATATATAATAACAGAGTGTATAGAGATAAATGTCATAAAACATCAGAGTATTTATTACATAGCGGAAGACTTATTACAAAATAAAATAATAAAGATAAAATGAACTAAGGATCATCGGCGCCAATGTCAACTGAGAAACGCCACCTAGATTAGATCATACTCCTCGATTTGTGGCTCCTCCTGAACCACCTGCTCTTCTCCTGTGGGGGGGGTGTGAGATAGCAAGGGTGAGCTCACACATGATCATAGCTCAACAAGTTGTGGGGAACCAGTGGACATAAACTCACAAAGGTGTGAGTTCATGTGATGTGTAAGGCTAATCAATGATAGGGGTTAAAGCTGAGCATTGCTTTTAAGTAGTTGGTCCAAATTTTATTAGCAGTTACTAAGTGTAAGTAAATACCAAACCTTAAATAAAGTAATAGAACAAATTAATAATAAACCCATGCAATGCAAATGACAAAATTGAATTTAAGTTCCATAATTTAAACATCAGAGAGTCCTGAGCTACTCATGACCGCGAGCACGGCTAGTATACCAGACTCTGCAGAGGTTGTACCCTTTACCCACAAGTCATGTTACTCATCTGCCAAGGGATCGCGACTTCCCATACACCTCTACTGAGGAGGCGAGGCAGGGTAACACTACGAGGCCTTTACAAAGTTCCACTAGCTTCAGAAAACCCGCTACAGTTTATAGGAAGTTCCAATGCAGGGTTCTTGTTTGACCGCCATCGCAGCAAAATCAACCAAGGACCTCCCTACACTGACCACTCCCCTACTGCCCTTACCCCTTTCGGGTAAGGTAGACCTCCACTAGCTTTCCTAGTTAATCAGCCAAGGGCGTCCCATTAAACCCTTGTAGTGGCACGTGTTACTCAAGTTAAGCTCTATGTTCCAATTAACATTAATGATCTCAACATGAACATAAATAGAATAACAAAAAGAATTGGAACATAGAGGTAATAAATTATTATCCCAAAACCATATAAAGCAATAGCAAACTACCCAAGTGATTCAGGGGTAAACAAGGTAATGAGATAAACAATCTAGGGTGACCTATTGGGTCCCATCAAAATTAACCTATGCATGAATAAGTGATATTAAAGAACATTATTGGGTAAAAAGTGGTCAAGGGCACAACTTGCCTTCAATGAGCTCCTGCTCAGCTACTTCAACCTGCTGCTCACCAGGATCCTCAGTCACGGGCTCTTCTACTCGCCACAATACAAACAAGCACGGTGCATATAGAGAAATTAACATTACACCAAACATATAAACAAAATACACAGTAATAATCTACACATTAAAATAAAATTCTAGGAACAGGAATCATAATTTTTGGAGTTATAGAATTTAAGTTATGGATTTTCAAAGGTTTTATGTGTTTAGAATAGGATTAAGTGTGGGATTAATTTAATTACTGTTGTCATGACAAAACAGAGACACTAAGTGCTAAAGAATAAAATTACAAAATTTTAGGAACTGGAATGAAGTGATTTGGAGTTAGTATGAATTTTCTATGAATTATTGAAGTTCTAGCAATTATTTTTCTATTAAATATTCAATTTCTATTTCATTTATACAGTTTAAATAAGATCTGGACTGGGCACACTATTTCCAGAGAACTCAGGGGGCTCGATGCAAGTTTTCCAAGACACTGGAAACAGGGTCCCTGGACGGCGGGTTGATTCCAGAAATCCCTAGGGTTTCTTTTACAAAACTGACCCCCGAAGGGGTATCGTGATACCCTAGCCGTTCGATCGACCACGGATGGCCCCGATTAGATCGACCCTCGCCTGAGCCGATACGGGATCGAGGCCATAGGATCCGAATCCTACGGCCCGGATTCTATGTGTAAGTGATTAACTGCTAGCCCTCTGATTCCCATCGTGC
Source organism: Zea luxurians (assembly GCA_029449295.1). NCBI lineage: Eukaryota > Viridiplantae > Streptophyta > Magnoliopsida > Poales > Poaceae > Zea > Zea luxurians. Next base: position 7,505,002 of record JAOPSE010000109.1, read on the forward strand.
GGCACAACTGCACCCAAGCCAGCTAGGATTCCAGAATCAGATCCTACCCTCGATTTGAGATCGCACGGTCCACGCGAATCGTGGCAGCTGACGCTAGGTGCACTAATCCAGACCGTTTGATAGCGCATCGACGAACAACACTCATTCCCTTTCACCATGCCCGACCGGGACGGTGGCGGGTATCCCCGGCGACGACGGTGACAAGCGCCGCCCCGGGCTAATCCCGTAATGGCGGACATCAACAGCTACGGCAATACACACAGGCGTCGGATTAAGTTGGCTAGGAGCATTCTTACCGGCCAATTATGACGCGGGCGCGGTCGGACACGCAGCGGGGCGGACGGCCGTAGAAGGAGAACTCCGGCGAGGTACCCCAAGGTGCGGTGACCCAATTCGCCCCAGGAGCGTCGCTGGCAACCTTCACCACGACCGGCCGAATCCAATTGCACACCCGCCAAGAGCTTAGTCAGGCGCGTCCCGAGATTCAACTTCAGCGGCAGACCATGGCTCCCTCACTCCTAATTCCCTCAACCAGCGACGCTTTGAGGTGGAAGAAAGGTTGGGCAAGAACCCTCCCAGAACCCGCTATATGGCCACCGAAAGGTTGACGCGGCGCCCGTTGCAACGACCTCCGATTTCCCTGCGGCCACGCGCATCGGCGCCGTTCGGTGCGGAGAGAAGAACAGCAGCGCCCGTCTGACATGCGGGGTCCGCTATTCAGTGGCCACCGGCCAGGCAAGCGTGCACAGATGGTCAGGCGAGCGCGCGTGTGACCGACCCGTAGGGCCCGCTTGTCGGCACGCGTCCAACACACAGAGCCGTAGCAGAAGGACGAGTTGGGCTGGCGCAGAGGGTTTTCCTAGGTGGGCCAAATTGGTAGCCGCGGCCCAGGTAAGCTTCCTTTACTTTTTCTTTTATGTTTTATTTTCTGTTTTCTTTTATAAGTATTTTGAATCCAATTTGAATTTGAATATGAGTTTCAACTTTGAGTCAATCATACAAATTCAAACTCTACTGTAGGCATAATATATCTTTATTTACTCCTTTTTCTCCTCATAATATTCATTTTCTTCTCTTTTCTAAATTCTAGAATTCCTTTTAGACCTCAATTCCCATTCTAGATTTAACCTATTCATTTTTTTATATTACTATTATTTTTTTTATATTGTCACAAGTAATGCACACACAATATAACATCCCAGCATGATGCAAGTTTTAATGGCATATATTTATTTATTCTTAATTAATTATTTGTTTCTAGATACGGTGTTCACATGAAATGATAAACATGAGTATCACATACAGTTATTGAGCCATATACTTTTTCATTTTAAACTCTGCTTACAAAGTGGGTGTTACAGTTCAACACCATCACGAGCCTCCTGCAGTAAGAGATATAATGAAATAAAAAATTTGTTAGAGGTAAAAAGACTAAATGTTACTTAGCTTGTCATACCATTCGTTGTGATTTCCCAATAAATCCATCTGCTCCAAATCGATGGAGGCCCGGTTTGCTCTTCCGGTTTAAACGATTTCTATCTGAAATCACTTTGTACTCATCTGAGGCCCAGTACTCGCAGAGCTTGACCCAAGCTTCAGGATGAGCAGTGAGCCAGTCCACTTCACTTTGTTTGTAATCCTCAGCTGTCAAGTGGATTTCACACGCCTGCTTGTTGGTCATTTTTTGACCCTTCACTTTCTTGAATTACACAGTAACAGCTTTGGCTCGTGCATCTGACATTGAACCATTTATAACTTTTCTAGCAGCATTGTGGAATACACGTTTTGCATGTTCTTCGTTCGCTATTTCGTTCAATCTAAATTGTTCCTGCATAATTAAGAAGCACTTAAATTCATTTATAGATGCCCACGGTAAGTAAATTTAAAAGACATAATAAACTCACCCAAAACGATGACCACACTGCGTCTTGGTGAGTACGGCCGGGTTCATATGGTTTGAGGCCCCAGTGAGCCCAGTGATACGCCCCTATCTCTGCCCCATTGAATTGTACCACCCCTGGATAGTGAAAACGAGCTATAGATCCCAGCACTGTTTAACTGGTGTCCGGTGACCTTTGCCCCTCCATGCCACCTCCACCCAGCTCCTCTCTCCTGCAGGGTTTATGACCCTATGTTGGTCCAAGGGTTATGTCGGTGGAACTCTAAGGTACCGCCAAAACCTACAAAATTATAAATTGTGCACTGGTACTAATATCAATCCAACAAAAAATAGAACTCGTCGTCAAAATAAAAATACCTAAAGTTTGTTGCCTGTGTCATTGTAACAACCTCGTCATCGGCCTCTCCATCATAGTCCTCCCCATAGTCATCATCATCACGCATCGGTGAACCTTGGCGTGCAAGCTCGTCCTCCTACCTAGGTGCATTGTGGTCTGCCGCCTCGCTCTCTTGCTCAAATGCATTGTGGTCCAGCTCTAGCATAGGTCCACTTGAGCCTATTGCCTCGCGCTCTTGCCCAGGTGCACTATGGCCTGCCACCTCGCGCTCTTGCCTAGGTGCACTATGGCCTGCCACCTCGTGCTCTTGCCCAGGTGCACTATGGCTTGCCACTTTGTGCCCCTGCTCCTCCATGCAACCAAGGAGCTGCTCTAGCCGTTGCCTTGACGCTATAGAGCCCTACAAACATAATCAACAATGAGATATATCAAGTACATGAAAATAAGCTAGGTGATAATACTATTACATACTCAGAAGAAAAGAAAATAAAACAAATTAAATACCTGGAACAACATAGAGGATGTATCCCCACCACCTGAACCCCTAGTCGACCGTGACCTCGAGGAGTCACCACGGTCTCCGCACTTCTTCCCTTTGAGCTTGTCCATGACCCTCATCATCTGCACAAATTTCATTACAACAATTTAATTATATATACTTTTAGGATTGAAATAGGAATGCATATACAAGAATTTAAATATATATACTTTTCAAAAATCATCGGCATCAGAATCTGCTTCAGCAACGCGCTACTCAATTATTTCAAGTCTTTGTTGTTTTTCAAGAATTCTCTGTGACTTACGAGTCCTTGCCCTAAAAGGACCTGGTTCTTCTGCCATCAAATCTATGGCGAGACTAGCTACTTCATTGAGCCCTAAATCCTTGGATATAGTAAATTCTCTATTTTCTGACTGATCACCTTCTTCTTAATAAATATTAACAGAATCATCATCTTCGTTATTTGTGTTGTAATTATCATATCGTAATGGATGGACTTCAGGATTAATTTTGTATACAATCCAACAAGACTTCAAGTTTTCATGAGGATATGCTAGATAGTACACCTGTTGCACTTGATGTGCAAGCACAACATTGTTATACTCGCTGCCTTTAAACCGTGATTCATGCTTTACCTCCACAATTCCAAATTCATCCTCTCGCGTTTGTTGAGGATCAAACCATTCACAATCAAATACCACAAACATGAACTCTTTGGCCCCACCAAGAGTGTACTCAGTTATGTCTTCAAGAACACCATAATAGTCATGAGTGCCTCCGTCTGCATTTGTGGCAATTGCTACTACTCCACTGTTTGTCGTGGCTGCCTGCGGGCGGATTTTTTCTAATTTCGATGTTCGAAAATGGTATCCATTAATATCATAGCGGCTATATTTTCTTGCTTTCAACTGACCATGTGATATCTGTCGCAAATCATCTGAGACTAGAGAGTCAAGTTTCTTACACTACATATAGCAGAAAAAAGATATAGTTAAATAGCAAGTCGTATGTGCAAACTAAGTACACAAAGGAAAATTATAAAGATATAATTACATGCTCGTGGAACCATTCAACGAAACATGTACCTCCGTTCATCCCTTTCATACGTAGATTATCTAGTTCCTATGGTGTAGGTTTGTGACCAGCTAAATATATGGCATCAAACATTTCAAAGTACGTATCAAGTTCCTCCATGTTGGTGTACAAGTAGAGCATGGTGAAATTACGCTCTCTTATGTCAACATAATGTGCAGTAGAAGCCCCGACCCCTTTCCCCTTCTAGAGAAAAACACTAAGGTTGGTCGAAGGACCTTCTTCTTCAGTATGATACCGTGTTGACTGAGCATTCACGTTGTTAGTGTGTGATAAATACTGACTTGAGAAGATTGTGATCTATTTAGCTGCAAAGGCCTCTGCAATACACCCCTCAACCCTTGCTTTGTTCCGCACAGTAGCTCTAAGTTTTTCAATTCTCTTTCTTGACTATACATCCATCGGAACTGCACTGGTCCTCCTACCAATGCTTCATAAGGTAAGTGCACTAGCAAATGTTGCATCACATTCATAAATCCAGGTGGAAATACTTTTTCCATCTTGCATACAAGCACTGCAATTTGTTTCTCAAATTGAATCATCAATTTCTTTGAGATCTGCTTAGCACATATATGTCTATATATGTAACTAAGTTCAGCAATCATCTTCCACAGAGGAGGCTTCAAATAGCCACGGAACATTACCGGCATAAGTATTTCCATCAAAATATGGTAATCGTGAGCCTTCAACCCATTTAATTTATTAGTGTCGAGGTTAACAGTACGTTTTATGTTAGCTGCATAGCGGTCTGGAAACTTCAACATTTTCAACCATCGAAATACTTCTTTTCGCTCATCCGGCTTTAGACAGTATGGAGCTCGTGGTGTCCTCTCCTTTCCATTAGGATTTAATTTGACCTCAAGGCTAGGGCGAACGCAAAGATTAGCTAAATCTTTCCTGGCATTGATGTTGTCTTTTGTTTTACCCTTAATGTTTAGACACATGCTTATGATGCTTTCAGCAACATTGTGCTCTTGGTGGATAAAATCTATGTTGTGTGGTAAAATCAATACCTTCACATATGGAAGTTCCCACAGAAAAGAAATATGAGTCCAGTTGTGATCTTGACCATAGCCTTCAAACTCATGACCTTCTGCAGCCCTTTGAAGGCACGATGTTGTATCATGATATCTTCACCCATTAAACGTTTTGGTGGACCCTCTTTAACTTTTATGCCTCTTCTAAATGACTTCATATCATTTCAAAATGGGTGATTGGATGGAAGAAACCGTCGATGACAATCAAAGAATAAGACCTTTTTACCATGCTTCAATCGATATGCTTGTGTGTCCCCCATGCATATGGGACAACACAATCGACCATGGACACACCAGCCAGACCAAATACCATATGCAGGCAAATCATGAATTGACCACAAATATACAACACGTAAGGGAAATTCACGTTTTCGATGACCATCATAAGCCTTTACCCCTACCCATAGCTCTTTGAACTCTTCAATCAACGGTTGCATGAATACATTGATCTTCTTTCCAGGATGTTTAGGCCCTGGAATAATAAGGGCAAGAAATATTAACCCTTCTTTCATGCATTTGTTGGGAGGGGGTTGTAGGGCATGATGAAAACCGGCCAACAAGAGTATGAAGTTGAACTGTTGTCGTAAGGAGTGAAACCATCAGTGGACAAGCCTAGACGAACACTCCTAGCGTCTCTTGCAAATTCTGGGTCAAAACGATCCAGAGCCTTCCAAGCATCGCCATCTGATGGATGCATCATAATGTCTGGGTCTTGGATCTCACGTTCTCCTTCCTTATGCCACAACATTAGATTCGCAGTTTCTGGGGTTAAAAACATACGTTTAAGCCTTGGAGTGATGGGCATATATCGAAGCTGTTTAACTGCCACTTTTGTAGCAAAAGTAGCTCCATCCTCTTTTAGTACCTCCGCATATCTTGATTTATCGCATTTCTGGCAATGGGTGGCCGCTTCATATTCCTTCCAGAACAACATGCAATTATCTTCGCACACATCAATCTTCTTATACTTCATCCCAAGACCGGACACAATCTTTTTAATCTGGTATAAGTCTTTTGGCATCTTATGGTTCGATGGGACGAGATCAATAATCAGATTGATTATATCGTTATAGCAATTATTCGAGAAGTTATACTTTGCCTTCATTGCCATAAGACGTGTAACCACCTGCAACACGGTCATAGTGGTGTCGTCATGCACTTTTTCCTCTGACGCGTGAAGAAGCTTATAAAACTCCTCCACTTCATCTGGTGTAGCCTGTTCTGAGGCCAATGTTGGATACTCTCTACTAATATCAGCCACCAAGTCATCCATCTGATCCTCCTCCTCATCATCAATTCTTTCTGACTCTGTGATATTCTGCTCTACTTCTCCATGTGAGCGCCACACAAGATAGTTAGGCATAAACCATTCTTGCAAAGGTGATGCTCCAGTTCTTTGATCTTTCTCACATACTTAAAATTCCGACACTTGGTACATGGACACTTCACCACACGAGGTCCACCGGAAAATGCGAGATCCATGAATTGTTTTGCAACCTAACCCATTCCTTTGAGTGGCCTAGAGTCACGCTATTGAATCCATCATACATCGCCCTTCTTCTATTGTCATCCATTTCCAAAACTAAATAACTCAATGTATAAAAAATATGTAAATAAACATCATTAAGCATACAAACATAAATAAAAAATGTGTAAATAAACATCATTAAGCATACAAACATAAATAAAAATGTGTAAATAAACATCATTAAGCCCTTCTTCTATTAGGAAGGATCACTAGACATAAAAAACATTTAACCAAACATTGAACCTAACATCGATTAATTTAAAATGAACAAGAAATTATGCATCAATTGTAACAACTACCCAAAAATCATGCATCAAATTTTAACTAACAAACTAATTCTAATAATATGCATCAAAGAAAGAAGAAAAATACCTTCACGGAGACCGTCAAGGTGGTGATGGTCGAGGAGACGCGGGCCAGCCTGTAGTTAGAGTGGAGAGAGAGACCAGAGTCTAGAGTCAGATGGGCCTACAATTAGATGAAAAAACGGCTTTAGGTTTCATAAAAAATGCAATTGTCAATGCAAGGAGGTGGGGTGTTGCTTGCTGCTTGTGTTAAAATTTATGCATTTGTTAAAATTCAAAAATAAGAAGCTAGCCTCACATTGAGTCCACTTGATGTCGGGCAACCAGTGCAAGGACTGCAAGTGACCCACAATATATCACTCGCAGTGTCAATCTGGACGAAGAATTCCTTTGCGGGTTTCCTAATTTCACCCAGGTAAAATAAAGCCTGCAAATTCAAATTCAAACTTTACCAGACAAATAGGCAACTACAACTAGAATTTGTTAAATAGTTTCTGAATTGCGGCGGTGGCTCGGTATTAGGTGGCAAACCTTCTAATAAACTGCAATTATTGAGCTCAACTCTTTTAGGTGACTTTTTAGATATAGCTTCGACTCTAAGGCTTCTTCAACCTTTCCAATGACATTCTCAAGATTTAAACTGCCACCAAGCTCATTCAAGTCCTTACCTATGTTCGGAATTTGCTACTGTCGCAATTCATATCCTTGCTTCTTTTGCATACAAATATGTGTTGTAGCAATGTTAGCTTACCTATGTTCGGAATTTGGCAAATAGGTATTTCATCCATGACATCATAAGTGTAACATGAGTATGCTCCTAGATTTCGTAGCTAAAGTTTGTCAGGCAACCTCTCCACCATGTGGTTTAACCAAAGTAATTGCAAGTGGTCGAGAGTACATAATGATCTAGGCAATTCAGAAACTAGCGTCCTGATGAGGTTCAAATACCGAGTGCTTGCGGCGGCGGAGGCGAGTGCTTGCGGAGGCCACGAGCCACGAGTCACAGCCATGGAGACGGCGACGGCGAGTGCTTGTGGCGATAGAGCGGCGCCACGGGGCCAGCGGCGCCCAGCGGCGAGGGAGCGTCGACGCGGTCCGTCGGCGCGGTCCGACGGTGCGGGTCCGGAGGTCCGGCGGTGCGGCTTGCGAGTGTGTGTTTGGCTGCGGTGGCGTGGAGGGGATGAGAGCGGGTGAGAGACGGTGAGATAGACGAGTCCCGTGGGTTAGGGGTTTGGGTTTTTTTAGTTAAGTTCGACGGTTTCCTGCTGGCCCACGAACTTAAATTAAAAATGTGGGTACCCACATTCCTAATACCTTAAGTTCGACGGTTTTAGCCAGGCCGCACGAACTTAAATTAAAAACGTGGGTACCCACGTTCTTCATCAAACCCATGAACTTAACTCAAATAAGAACGTCGGTACCCACATTCTTAATTTGCCCCACTAACTTTTATCAGTTTCTTGAAGTGACACGTGGGCATCGCCGCCCTTCTTCTTGTAGTATCTTTTATTCTCCTTCTTCTTCCCTCTCTTGTCGTCGCCCCTGTCACTGTCACTAGATATAGGACATTTTGCAATAAAATGACCGGGCTTACCACACTTGTAGCACACCCTTTTGGAGCGGGGTTTATAATCCTTCCCCCTCCTTTGCTTGAGGATTTGGCGGAAGCTCTTGATGATGAGCGTCATTTCCTCGTTGTCGAGCTTGGAGGCGTCGATGGGGAGCCTACTTGATGTAGACTCTTCTTTCTTCTCCTTCATCGCTTTGAATGCGACGGGTTGCACCTCGGGTGTGGAGGTGTCGCCTTGCTCGATGATTTGTTTGGAGCCTTTGATCATCAACTCGAAGCTCACAAACTTTCCTATCACTTCCTCGGGAGACATTAGCTTATATCTAGGATCACCATGTATTAATTGAACTTGAGTAGGATTATGAAAGTGATCTAAGAATAACCTTGACCATTTCATGGTCATCCTATTTTGTGCTCCCGAGGTTGCACACTTGATTCACCAAGGTCTTGAGCCGGTTGTACATAGCTTGTGGCTCCTCTCCTTGGTTGAGGACGAATCGACCGAGCTCTCCCTCGATCGTCTCTCGCTTGGTGATCTTGGTCACCTCATCTCCCTCGTGCGCGGTCTTGAGCACGTCCCAAATCTCCTTGGCACTCTTCAACCCTTGCACCTTATTATACTCCTCTCGACATAGAGAGGTGAGGAGTATAATAGTGGCTTGGGAGTTGAAGTGTCAGATTTGGGCGACCTCATCCGAATCATATCCTTCATCCCCCATGGATGGTGCCTGTGCTCCAAAATCAACAATATCCTAAATGCTTGCGTGGAGTGAGGTTAGGTGATGCCTCATTTTATCACTCCACATACAACAATCTTCACCGTAAAAAACCGGTGGTTTTCCTAATGGGACGGAAAGTAAAGGAGTGCGTTTAGAAATGCAGGGATAGCGTAGGGGAATCTTACTAAACTTCTTGCGCTCATGGCGCTTAGAAGTGACGGATAGAGCATCGGAGCCGAAGGTGGAGGGCGATGAAGAATCAGTCTCGTAGTAGACCACTTTCTTCATTTTCTTCTTCTTGTCGCCACTCCGGTGTGACTTGACGTGGGGAGGTGATTCCTCCCTTCCTTTGGCGCCGGACTCCCTTGATGGAGCCTTCTCGTGGCTTGTGGCCATTTGCATCTCCCTCTTGGCGGATCCTCCCGACATCACTTCGTGTGGTTAAACTCTAATGAAGTACCGGGCTTTGATACCAATTGAAAGTCGCCTAGAGGGGGGGTGGATAGGCAGAAACTGAAATTTACAACTTTTAAACACACTACAAGTCGGGGTTAGCGTTAGAATAAAATCTAAGTCAGGAGAGAGAGGAAAACAAATCAACCAAGAAAATAAAGCGGATGACACGGTGATTTGTTTTACAGAGGTTCGGTTCCAATGAACCTAGTCCCCGTTGAGGTGGTCACAAAGACCGGATCTCTTTCAACCCTTTCCCTCTCTCAAACGGTCACCTAGACCGAGTGAGTTTTTTTCCTTGATTTCTTGGGTCACTTAGACCCCGCAAGGACCACTACACAATTGGTGTCTCTTGCTTTGCTTACAAGGCTTTGATAGTAAGAATGAGAGAAAGAAGAAAGCCAACCAAGCAACAAGAGCAAGAAAGAACACAAGACGATCTTCTCATAAGTCCTAAAATACTAGAGTTGAATTGTGGACTTTGATTGGATCGGAGGCTTTGATTTGTGTCTTGGAGTGTTGTATTTTGCTCTTGTATTGAGGAGTAGTGAATGCTTGGATGGTTGGAGTGGAGGTGGTTGGGGGGTATTTATAGCCCCCCAACCACCAATTCAACCGTTAGGGCAGGATGCTGTCGATGGGCACACCAGACAGTCCAGTGCGCCACTGGACACTGTCTGATGCGCCAGCCACATCACCCAACCATTAGGGTTCTGACGGTTTCGACCGTTGGAGCTTTGTCGTCTGGTGGCACCGGACAGTCCGGTGCCGCACCGGACAGGTATTGTGCACTGTCCGGTGCGCCTCTGGCGGCTGCTCTGACTTCTGCGCGCACTGTTCTTCACTGTTCACGTTGCAGGCGACCGTTGGAGTCGACCGTTGCGCTGGCTAGCCGTTGCTCCGCTGGTGCACCGGACAGTCCGGTGGCACACCGGACAGTCCGGTGAATTATAGCGGAGCGGCTCTCTAGAAACCTGAAGGTGGCAAGTTTGAAGTCGTATGGCCCTGGGCACCAGACACTGTCCAGTGCACCAAACTAGGGTTCTCTTCGATTTCTTTTTGCTCCTTTCTTTTGAACCCTAACTTTGATCTTTTCATTGGTTTGTGTTGAACCTTTAGCACCTGTAGAATATATAATCTAGAGCAAACTAGTTAGTCCAATAATTTGTGTTGGGCATTCAACCACCAAAATCATTTAGGAAAAGGTTTAAGCCCTATTTCCCTTTCAACATCACACCAAACATGTATACAAAATACATAATAATAATCTATGCATCGTAACGAGATCATAGGAAAAAGAATCACTAAATTCAGAGTTACGGATTTTAAGTTATGATTTTCCGAAGTTCCTTAGTGTTTGGTACAAAATTACTTAAATGATCAATTCTAATGTGAGTGATAAACAATATTACTACAAAATTATAGGAACTGGAATGAACTAAAAAGGATTTATTATGAATTTTCTAGGAATTAAACAAGATCTAGGGTTATTTTTATACTTAGAAATTCATTTCTTAAATTAATTTCCTGATTTAATCACTGTTTGGACTGCACACAAGATTAAGCAGAAACACAAGGGGCCTCTGTGCAAGAACTCCTAGACTTAGAGCACTATACGCAGTTCTGCGGGTTGATAACCTAGAACCAGAGGGTCTCTTATGCAATACTGACACGGTCGAAGGGGTATCACCCGCACTGAGCCGTCCGATCCGGGATGGTCGGCCTAGATTAGAAGCGCACGCGTTATGTAACTACAACTTCCACCGATCGCCAGATCCGAAATGGACGGTTGAGGGATGGCCACGTCCTGGTCGGATCAAAACCGCACATCATCGAAACGACGATCTAGATCCAACCTCACGAAGAGGTATGATATAATCTAATCTAGTCCATTCCTTAAGAATCCAATGGTAGAACCCCAGCCCCCCACTCAGGCCAAACTCCGGTTGACGAGCAGGGCCTTACGGTGGCGTGCCATGGCCGGCGACCCGCAACACCCTACGGTTCACGGTTCTCTGGGGTATCAAACTCTAAACAAAATTGAGAAGGTGACGGGTTTGGATAGGGGGTTCTTACAATGGTCCTAGTCGAGCCTCCGGCTGCACATGGCGCTCCGCGGATCCGTGACGATGGTGAAGCACCAGTGAGCGATTGCCGACATCCCGAGCTCCAATTTCGCCAAGTGAGCACACGCACGCACATCGACAACCGTGCTGGAGCACCCTGGCCTGCTATCGCGACCACACCGGCGACGCATACGTGACACCACGGCGGCAGACCTTCTCTTTCCCTCACTCGCCGATTCCTCACTGCTCGGTGTCGTTGGGGCAAAGGAGGAGAAAGGGAGGGGTTGTCCTTGATATATAGAAGGCAGGGTGCAGTTGGATAGTGCCGAGTAGATCTTGACCCGGTTGTTAGGCTTGCAAGAATCTCGGGCGGGGCGGCTATGGCGGTGTGGTGCCCGGATAGTGGGGAAGAAGGGGAGTCCCAGCTCACAAGTGGGGTCAGGCGTGTCTGACCGAGTTGTGAAGATCGTGGGGGGTCCACTGGTCAGAGTATGTGCGCGCGGAGACAAGCGACCCATGCGTGGGCCCGGACCGGCAGTGGCGAGTTCGCACGGGTGCGAGGAACGATGACTGGGCCGCACAGGTGCAAGGTTAAGTGGGCCGGACACGGGGAATTGGCCCAGTTGAGCATTTTTCTTTTTTTCTTTTTCTTTTCCTGTTTTCTTTTCTTCTCTATTTTTAGATTTAAAATTCCACCTCAAATTGTAAAGTTCATATCTAGGTTAAATGTACAAATTCAAATCTTAGAATGAAAAGATTATATTTATTTATATTTTTATTTCCTTTATTTTGTATAGTATCTTCCTTTTCTTTCTCAAAATCCTAGAATTCAAATTAGGTCTTAAATCCAAATTTGGATACTAATGTATTTATAATAATATTATTTTTATTGTTATCAAATGCATACATAATAAACTCCAACATGATGCATAGGTTATTTAGATGTCATTGGCTAATTACTCATTTTAAATGTGGTTGTTCACATGTACTAATAAATAGAGGCAAAACATATAAAGTAGATCAATTCTCTTTTTATTATTACACATTGGGTATTACAAGTAACTCGGTAGTTTTTAAGATTTTAATTTTAAGGCAACAAAGAAGGTATCTCGAAAAGTAGCTTGTAATGCAGATTTTGAAATCTCGTAGAGTTTGTAAATCTGAAGTTAAATCTTTAAAGTTTTGCTATGTAGCCAATACAAAATATCTCTTAATACAGGTTAGGATTAAACTTAACTTAAAAATATAGGTTAAAATTAAATTCAATACATATAAAGGATTAGACCATAAAAGAGATATATAGATAAACGAAATACTACAAACAATACTTTATTGTTTGATTAGATAGAGATTATAATTGAGTCTATTTAAAAATAAATATATACGCCAAATGAAAGGTGCAACCGTACGGGTCTCTTCCGGCGATCACGTGGACGAGACGCGCATCTCTTTCCATGCCGCCTCGTGTCCGCGCGCTGCACGCGTGTCCCCATACGTGCTAGCGAACGTGTCGACGACTCGACGCTTTGTCTGTCCCAGGCTTCCGGCTCCAGACGTGTGTCCACGTCCAGTTAAGCCTATAAAGTGGTAAGAAAAATCGGAATGTTGCCTCTCATCAACCGCAGTACACGGCGCATCATTCCCAGCGACCACGAGAGACTAGATAGCCAAGTGCATGCAACCAGCCATGCAGGCCGGGAAGACGGCAGTGGAGGCGACGAAGGAGGCCGCGGCCAACGTCGGGGCCTCGGCGAACGCCGGCATGCAGAAGACCCGTGCCGCCGTGCAAGGCCAGGTGGAGAAGGCCACGGCGCGCAACGCGTCGGACAAGGCCGCGGCGGAGGAGCGCCAGCGGGAGCGCGTGCGCGCCGCGGAGCTGCAGAAGCAGGACGCCGTGCGCGCCAACGCGGCCGCGAAGGAGCGCGCCACGGGCGGCGCGGCCACGTACCAGCACCAGCACCCGTCGCAGGGCGCGCCCGGGATCGGCGCCCAGCAGGAGTATGGCGGCGGAAGAGTCGCCCCCGCGGGCGGGCACGTCGAGGCCGGCGTCGGCGAGACCCGTCCCGTCGCTAGGGGCACCGGCACGGCGCGGCCCAGCGCCGCGCACAACCCGCTCGTCGGCAGCGACTTCTCGCAGGCGCGCGGCACCGGCGGACAGTACCAGTGAGCGGCTGCCGCCGCGACGTGCCCGTACGTGTGACGTATCATGTGTTTGAGATAGGCATGTACACGAATGGTCCTTGTGTGATAATCTATGCTAAATAATATGTCTCTAATATAATAGTGTATTAGATAATCTAATTTCCATTACCTTATTCTGCATCTGATGTATACTAGTTTCGACGGTCTTTTTGAGCATCAAAAATGGCAGACGGTCCGATCAAAAGTGGTCTGATGTATACTAGTTTTACAATCTTTTGAGCATCAAAAGTGGCAGACGGTCTAACCCTAGATCCGTTTGGTCCGTGGTCCTGCGATCAGAAAAGTGGCTGGCAGACGGTCTAACCCTAGATCCGTTTGGTCCCGTGGTCCTGCGATCAGATAAACTTAGGAATCAATTCAGGTGATGCGATTAGATCAACTCAGGGATCAAGCGATCAGATAAACTTACGCATCAATTCAGGTGATGCGATTAGATCAACTCAGATAAACTTAGGGATCAATTCAGGTGATGCGATTAGATCAACTCAGGGATCAATTCAGATATTATTCTTATCTCGTGCGTGGTTAATTATCTAATTATATAGGAATTGTTGGGTATCTTCTAGGAACAGTCTAGACCTCCTTCTTTAGATACAAAGGGATACGATCGAGAAACCCCCGAACACACATCTCAATCGAATCATCTATTTTATTTTTCTTTGCTGTGCTAGACTCCCGAACACATCTTAATCGAATCTATCTATTTTTTTTGTCCTAGAAGTAGATTTAGCGTAGTTCTAGACTTATCGACCTCTATCTTTATTTGACTTTACAGTGTCTAGATCCGTCTTGGGTGGCCTGCTGATCCCAAGATCTTAGGATCTTATTTCTCCAGGGGTCCAGGGGCAAGATCTAGTTACTAAGGCTATCAAGGCCTCTTCCTCGAATTTCTAGACGACTGTACGTCATCTGGGTCTCGGGTATCCAGAGCGCCATAGGATCTCTTTCCCTGTAGGCGGGATCTAGGTTCTAGCGAGTAGGAGGAAGACGACCCTGTGCTATCGAACGGTTCCTGCGCACTGGACTATCTGGTATGAAGTAGGGAAGGCGTTGCTCTTGCGTTCAGGTCGCGTATCGTCTAGCCTAGAGCCGCGGACCGTCCCCGTCGCCACACAGGGCACCGCCAGGCGGTACACCTCTAGTGATTGGCGCTGTCTAGATCGACGCTAACACATTTTTTGATGGCTCGTTTATAAAATCAAGCTTACATGGTCGATTCTCAAGATCTCAATGATGCTTTTCTAAATAGCGACACAAGACTGACTAATTTATCGGCCGCTAAGCATTAAAGATAAAAATATGATATGAAGAAAATAGACGAAGAGGTCCAACGACAAAAGGATCAGGTGCTCAAGGTGGCGGATAAGTGGTTCCTCTCGCACTTCAGGGTAGATTACCATCAGAAGACCGTCCAAGAGAAGGACAAAAACGTCGAGTACATGTCAGCTGTGCTGCAATAGCTTCCCACTAGGGCTAGATATCGAGCCAGCTCGGCTCGGCTCGTTCGAGCTCGAGCTGGCTTATTAAGCTAACGAGCTGGCTCGGCTCGGCTCGTTAAGGTAGCGAGCCACAAAGTCAGCTCGGCTCGGCTCGTTTACAAGCTCGAGCTGGCTCGTTTAGCTCGCGAGCCAGAGCAAAAAAAATAATATGTGTATAGTAATCAATTTCTTGTTAATTTTAAGCTAATTTAACAACATAAAATAGTAATTATACTCATAGTTTCACAGACCGCATCAATATAACACCAAATTAATACCACTCATCACTCATCAATTCACTATTCACACACATGTTCAACAGTTTAACCCACACTTATATTCGCATAGACCAATTTCATACATAGACATAATTCATCAATCATTAGTTTAACTTATAGGTTATATACACCACACATATATATAACATATTCATCAATTATTACGTACATGATATGTAAATAGTTTTGTTTTGCTAAAATGTGATAGCTCGTTTAGCTCGCGAGCTGGCTCGTTAACAAACCGAGCTGGCTCGTTAAGAAACCGAGCTAGGATGCCAGCTCAGCTCGTGAAAAAATTCAAACGAGTCGATCCGAGCCGAGCCGAGTTGGTCACGAATCGAGCGAGCCGACGAGCCACGAGCATTTTGTCCAGCCCTACTTCCCACGATAGGTGATGCTAGGTCAGCCGATGATATTTCATCTATTAAAATTTCTTTTGATAATCGGATTAAAAGTATCACAAAGGATTTAGAGAGGATGGTGGATGCATTATGAAAAACTCACATGCCTAGTTTTTTATCACATAAATTAGGCGGCGAAACAATTGCGCCAAACACATCAACAACAAATGGATTTCCCCAACCATATTCTGGTATGCCGATGGACTCATATCCAGGACGACCGTCACCGCCATCTTCGCTAAATAGTAGGTCAAACTTTGAGCACGGCCGGACCATCCGCACACGATCTCGGACAGTCTGGCTGTCGGTGTTTTGGGTCCTACGTCCTAGCCTGAGTACTTTATGTGGTGGGTTACAAGGAGGCTCTCTAGTGTTGGAAACGTAGAGAACCAGGTGGGTGGCTAAGTAGTGAGGTCATCAATCCTTTTGAAGGGGTGCCCCCTAGCCTTATATACTCGACCGTGGGGTTTACATGCGGATATGATAACAACGGGTACCTAAGTAATAGTGAACTGACAGAGCCTATCTTCCTATAATTCAGCCGACCCATCTTCGCTCGGTTCCGATGTATGAGGCCCCGACGCGGGAAGGTCGGATCACTATTGTGATCACTGCTCGAATTCATCGGGCCGTCTGGGCTTGCGTCGATCCGATCTTGTGCCAATCCGCTTCACTAGACGTTCCTCCCCAGGCTCACGAAGGGATGACCTTGCGAATTATTGGGCCCATGGGCCTCTCGTGAGGTCTCTTATCCTTCTGGTGGACCCAAGGGATGTCTGTCCCCCACAAGCCCCTAATCTTTGGGTTGATTTTGAAATAACCGGCCCAAAGATCCTAGGTCCAGCTTGTAGTTTTTGATTTTAACAAGGAATGCCTTGAAAATAAGTCTGTCGGGCCACTACTTCTGAACTCTGAGTGATCCGGTAAAAACGATCTTTTACCGTCTTCTTCTGCTATTATTCCCCGAGATTCAGTGTTCGATCTCAGGCTTATGCTTTAGAGGTCAGCATTTTGCTTTATAGAACTTCGAAATTCATTGGGTGCACCGAAGGTGCACCCAATGGGTGTAGCCCCCGAGCTTCAAGTGGATTTTTGCAGGTAATCCACTCGAAGATCTTCAGTCTAAGTCTTCTCAGAAATCACTTTTATCTTCCACTTGTGCTTTTTCAGAAGTCAGCCTTGTCTTAGTTTTGCCTTATGCTTTAGAGGTCAGCATTTTGCCTCTCGGGGATGATGATTCATTAGGTGTACCACAGGTGCACCCAATGGGTGTAGCCCCCGAGATTTGAGTGGATTTTTGAAAATAATCCACTCGAAGGTCTTCGTTTCCTGCTGTTTTTTAGAAATCATCCTTTCCTTTTGTCGAATGCTTTAGAGATCAGCATTATATCATTAACATTATGCTTTAGAGGTGAGCATACATTTTTGTCTTTGAGGTCGAGTACGCGATCTGCCCATATCTTGTTAGGTCTTGCAATTTATTTGATTTGCGACTGATTGGACGTTTGGTGGATGGCCTTTGGCTAGTCTTCATATCACTTCGTGCTTTAATGCTTCTGTTGATTAGACTTGTACGGCTATATTTGGCTTTCCTCTGATATCTGTTGATATCTTCCTTCTGTCTTGAGGTATTCATTGCGTATACTGTATGGATGTGACTGCTTGGGAAAATCTATTAAAAATTCCTGGACGTCCCCCCCCCCCAATGGGTGTAGGCAAGGGACGGCTTGGTGCGCTGAGCGTTTAGCAAACTGCTTCTAAGTAGTAACTTGACGTGACCGCGGGTGTAATCATATCGCCCAAGCAGTTGACTGGAGTCCCAATGGGTGTCGTGTTACGTGGAATGGCGCCAGCCGCCTGACGTGTTTCCAGACGGTTTGAATTGCATATTGAATTTTTGCGACTGTTCGGTGGCCGTGGTAGGAGGTGAGCGGTTGCCTTTTTCTTTTATAAATAGTGTGCTTGCTTCCCCGGCATCTTGACATCTCTTACTTCCGCTTGTTGCTTACTCTCTTCACTTTCCTTCTACTCCACCATGGGCAAGAGCAAGAAAGGTGGGAGTTCTTCGCATCACTCCGGTGATAAGCAGAAGCGTGAGCCGACTCCTCCCTCGGAGGACTTCGGTGACTCGGAGTACTCGAAGGAGGAGTTCTCCGAGTCAGAGGGCTCACCGGTCCATGCCTCTCCCCCGGCGTCGTCTGATGACTCAGACAACTCCCAGGGGCTCGCCGCAGAGGTGTGGACCTACATCCGGGCCGTCGAGCGCGCCGGGCTCGAGGGCTCGGATGAGTCGGAGTACTCCTCGGACGAGGAGAACTCCTCGGACTCGTCCGAGGAGGGCGGTGGCGACGGCGATGGCGAGGATGACGACGACGACGGAGGCGATGGTGATGGCGGCGGTGACGGTGGCGAAGGCGACGGCAAGGGCGGCGAAGGCGACGGCGAGGGCGGCAGCAAGGGCAGCAGCAAGGGCAGCAATAAGGCCAGTGGCTAGGCGCCACTGGTTTTAAATGTTAGTATAGATTAGTAGTAGAAGTAGTATTAGTGAAATAATGTAGTAGTAGTTAGTAGTATAGTGTAGTAAAATGTAATGTAGTAGTGGGGAGGAAATCAACTCATAATGAGTTGATTTTTAAGTTTGGTAATGCTTCCCTTTTATGATGAAGAAGAATTTCGCCCCATTCTGTGTGCACTCTTTTGCTTTCCTGTCGATTGTCGATCGTATTTATGCTTACTGCGGATGTTATTCTTGGATGTAACGCTTGAGTAACGACTTAGAATCATCGAGTCGCGTTTCAGATTGCCTTCTTCGCGATGTCGGTGCTTTAGTGGCAGCAGCCGAGTCCTTTGGAGCCACGTCGTCGCTTTAGGAATAATGGTCGAGTGATTACCGGCGATGTCGACGTTTTATAAGTAGCAGCCGAGTGATAACGGGCCACGTCGGTGTTTTAGAGATAACGACCGAGCGGTTACTGGTGATGTCGGCGTTTTAGAAGTAACGGTCGAGTCCTTTGAAGCCACGTCACCGCTTTAGGAATAACAGCCGAGTGACTACTTGCGATGTCGGCGTTTTAGAAGTAACAGCCGAGTGACAACGGACCACGTCGGCCGCTTTGGAAACAGTGGCCGAGTGAAGTCTGGTAACGTCAGCGTTTTTAGAAATAGCAGCTGAGTTATATTGGGCCGCGTCGGCCGTTTTTGAAATAACGGCCGAGTGATAACATGGCACGCCAGCGTTTTAGAAATAACAGCTGGGTGATGACTGGGCACTTTTTAGAAATAGTGTCTGGCCCGGGAAAACCCCATATGTACTGCGCTGTCGCATGCCTCCACATTCTGAGCCCTAGTTTTGCTTTTCTGCATCCAGACCTTCTCTGCTCTCTTGCGATATTGCTTCCGCTCCGCTCGCCAGCAAGATTGAGATGGCGCCCAAGCGGAAGACTCAGAGTTCATCTATCGCAATCATTCCTCCCATCGATCCCAACAGCCAGTTGCCTTTCGCAAGTAACCACATGTCTGTTGTTTCTGAATCCGACCTTCTCCACCTTGTATCCATCGGAGTTCTTCCTCCGAAGGAGCTCTATTCTTGGCGGATCTGCCGTGGGGTCACTGTTCCGACAGAAGACACTCACGAATCCGTCATTTACATTCCTTTTCTCATCTGCGGCCTTGGTCTTCCTATTTCTCATTTCTTCTGCGGTCTCCTTGACTTCTATCACTTGAATCTAACCCATATGAATCCCAATTCCATTCTGCAAGTCTCCGTTTTTGTTCATTTGTGCGAAGCCTTCCTTGGTATTCTGCCACACTTTGGCTTATGGAAGTATTTGTATCACTGTCGGCCTGGGATGCCGGGGGATAGCACCAGCTTGTGGGGGGTGCGAGTTTGGAGATGCGTCGTGGGAGGAAAATCGAGTACCTCGACATCCCACTCAAGGACAGCATCAAAGGATGGCGCCTGGAATGGTTTATCGTGGAAAATAACGGGAATTCCCTGCCCCCCCCCGTCAGGGAGACAGCCAGATGTTCGCACTCCGAGTTGGACTGAATCCCCCACAGACCTAGAGGTAGCTGAGGCGGGGGCTCTGCTTGCCGAGATTGGATTGTTGAAGGAGAAGGGTCTGACTGCCGAGGCTGTGGTCGCCGATTTTATTTTCAAGAACATTCAGCCACTAAAAGACAGAGCATACCCAGCTTATCTGTATCGAGGCCTCGCTGATTCAACCCGGGGTACCAACAGAAGGATTCCTGCTGTGGATTTGGTGAGCCGGCTTGAGATGATACTCAGAGGCAAGGTGTCGAATATTGGTGCTCCTGTTGCATACTTAGCCTAGAATCTGCCTCCTTCCAAGGCCTTCATCAGTTTTGTGTCAAATCCTCCTGCTGGTGATAGCGGTTTGGTCCTTAGAATGCGACCTTCTCCCGAAGAGGTTGAGGTTTTCGTTGCTTCACTTGGCAAAATCCCCGACGACGAGAGGCAGGTTCATTTTGAGGTGCCTTTGAATCCGAGTGACGCAGAAATAAGTGTCATGCTGGACATGTTGGCTGAAGATTCCTCTGATGCAGCCCCTGTTGAAACACTGGCTGTAGCACCCATCCCAGAGTCTAGCAAAGCTTTGGATACTCAGAGGTTTGATAGTATTCGCCCGAAGAGTCCTCGCCGAACCAATCATCCAACTTCTCCTGCTAAGGGGAAGAAAAAGAAAAAGAGACGTCTTCGTCGAGTGTCATGCTTGAATCAGGATGCCGACCCTTCTGCTCCTGCTGCTGAGGAAGTGCCAGTGCCGGTTTTTGCTGAAGCTGATCCCAATGGGTGTGACCCGACTGATGCTGAACCCAATGGGTGTGACCTTGATGATGTTGATCCCAATGGGTGTAATCCGGCCAAAGTTGATCCCAATGGGTGTACCGTCCGCATTATTGATGAAGATGAGGAAGAGGAAGAGGAAATCCCTTTAATTCGGAAGAACAGCCGGCGCTACATAGCCAGCGGGGGAGAGTAGTGGTGTTCCTTCTCCAGCTTTGTCTGCCCTCGTTGGTCTGCAAGAATTGTCTCTGGCAAATTTTGATCAGACTCTCGAAGATATGGTCCCAGAAGATCTGTTGTTGGAGCCGGCAGATGGTGGGATGATGGAAATTTGTGCTGATGTGCCTAATGTCGGGTTGGAGTTATCCCGAGTGGCGTCTCGTGCCTCATCGACCTTGGAGCACGGTCTTAAGAGTCAGGAGGCTGGTCTAGATTGCTCTGTTCCCATGGAAGTGGTTGAAGGTCCTTCAGCCTTAGAGGTGGTTGTTACAGAGGGCTCGGTCCTCAAGGATGGCGGTAGCGTTTACCCAGCCCCCGAGGGTGTTGTCGGAGATGATCCGGCTCGGATGGGTAGCGTGAGCTATGACCCAGCCCCCGAGGGTGTCCGAGTTGGTTCTCCCTCTCATACTTCCATGGATGTTCACGTAGGGTCTTCTCCTCCGCATTCTGGTTGCATAGCAGCAGCACAAGCTTCGGGTCAGGAAGTCGCCTTAGAGGATGGCGCTCCTGATGATAGAGTTTTGATTTCTGCTGATGACACTGAATTGGTCCCCACTGATGCATTGCAGATTGCTCCGGTTGGTGATCCTTCATCGATCTATCAACCGACTTCCCACGATTTGGGGGTTCCTTAGTTCTTCTCCAACTTCCAGGTAATTTGGTTTTTCCTGATCTGACTATACCCCGAGTGTGATACTATTCTTACACTCATTTGTTTTTAACGTCAGGCATTGGTTGACGAAATGGCTGGTCAGCTGAGGTTAGAGGGTGCTTCTGTTCCGGAAAGAGCTTTGTCTCTGACGCATTGGAATCCAGTGTTGCTTCAGCGGCGGGTATCTGATTTGGAGATGGCGAATGCTGGTAAGTGCCCTTTGTTTCTTCTTTGGCTACTCGACTGATCTGCTTTTTAGCTGAACACCCTTGCTTGACTGTTTCTTGATAGATATGGCCCGACGGTATTCTGATCTTGAAGAAAAATATTCTCAAGGTCGGACGGATTTGGCCCGGGTTTCTGCTTCTCTGAACGATGCCAACATGCTGAACTCCACTCTCAATGCTCAGCTTGACTCTGAAAAGGTGGCCAATGAATTAAACTTTTACTTGCCCTTCTCTGCTGTGTTCTTAATGCTTGCTTGACGTTGGAGAACTAATTCTTGTCTGCAGGAGGAGAAACGTGCCCTTGCAACTTCTCGTGACAACCTTGATAAGTTATACCGTGACGCCAGTAACCCGTTGACCATCTTAGAGAGGAGCCATCGCTTCACCATGGAAGACTTGGATAATCATCGTTATAAGCTGCAAGAGTCCATGGATGATATGATTCGCCTTAGGCAATTGGTGTCGAGCAAGGATACTATCATCAAGGATCTGCGTGCTTCCAAGAGATCAGTCGTCCAGGAGCTAGAAACTGCTCGGTTGGCTGTCAAGGCTGCTGAAGACACTTCCGCTACTCTGAGGGCCCAGCGCGACAGAGCTATGGACAAAGCCATTCGCGCGGGGCAAATCCTGATGAGGAGACCCGGCGTGGTTGTTCCTGACGACATAGTGGCAGACGTGAATGCCGCTCCTGATTCTTCGAGTCGCCCCTCTTCGTCGGTCGCTCCTGAGAAGAACATTACCAAATAGAAACACTGAATGCTTTGTATACGTGGTTAGTGTGCTCGGATATTTCGTTAGAAAACACTTTTCAGTACTGAATGTCGTTATTGTTTTCCCGTTGTTAGAATCCAACGGTATCTACAATTGCAGAAGTAAATGTAGTGTGATGGTTTTGAAATTTCTTCGTATTTCACGAGGCATAAAGGTCGCCCTAAGATGAGTAATTGCAAACATGCTTGTGTTGGATTGAGTAGGCGTGAGTGCATCGTGCCGATTTAAGTCATTGCCAACTTAAACCGACTGCTCTGTTAGTAGGGTATAGTAGTCACCCTGGGTTACGCATGAGCATGCCACACCGCCTTAAGTCATTGCCGACTTAAGTTGATTGCTCCGTTAGTAAGGCATAATGGTCACCCTGAGTTAAGTAAGCGTGAGCATGTCACACCGTCTTAAGTCGTTGCCGTTGCCGACTTAAGTCGATTGCTCTGTTAGTAGGGTATAGTGGTCACCCTGAGTTAAGTAAGCGTGAGCATGTCACACCGCCTTAAGTCGTTGCCAACTTAAATCGATTGCTCCGTTGGTAGGGTATAGTGGTCACCTTGAGTTAAGTAAGCGTGCGCATGTCACACCGCCTTAAGCCGTTGCCGACTTAAGCCGATTGCTCTGTTAGTAGGGTATAGTGGTCACCCCGAGTTAAGTAAGCATGCAGGTTGACAGTAAACAATTTGAGTGCCTTTGAAGTCTTTTTATTGATGATATATTTCCCGGTTTACAGAATACAATGCCGTCCCAATAGCTTTTGAAATATAGCTAGGGGTAAAACTTCCTGAGATGTTCTATGTTCCATGAGTTCCCAATTTCCGTGCCGTCCATTTGAGTGAGACGATATGATCCAAGCCGAGTGACTTCTGCTACTATGAATGGTCCTTCCCATAGTGGTGATAATTTGTGCCGTCCCTCCCCCGTTAGAATTCGGCGGAGGACAAGGTCTCCCACTGCGAAGGATCGATGTCGTATGGCCTTGTCATGATAGCGCCTCAGAGTTTGCTGATACCGGGCCGACTGAATCACCGTATTCAATCGTTCCTCTTCTAGTACATCAACATCCTCCAGTCTAGTAGCCTCAGCTTCTGCTATGTTTTCAAAGATTAACCTCGGTGCCCCAAACTTGAGATCATCGGGTAGCACTGCTTCCGAACCATAGACCATAAAGAAAGGAGTGTTTCCATGCAAAGCCTGGCTAGGTTGAGTTCTCAGGCTCCAAACAATGTACGACAGCTCTCTGATCCACTTTCCTGTGAACTTTTCATTCTTGTCAAAGACTTTCTTTCTAAGCGCCTCCAATATCATCCCGTTGGCTCTTTCTACCTGTCCATTGGCTCTTGGGTGCGCCACCGAGGCGTATTTGATCTGAATGCTTTTTTGTTCGCAGAAATCAAAGAACTCTGAGCTTGTGAAATTGAATTCTAGGTCGGTTATGATGCTATTCGGTATTCCGAACCTGAATATTATGTCTTGTATGAATTCCACTGCCTTAGCTGAAGTTAGAGAAGCAATGGGTTTGAACTCTATCCATTTAGTGAATTTGTCGATAGCAACCAGTACATGAGTGTATCCCCCTTGAGCTTTCTTGAAGGGTCCAATCATATCCAGTCCCCAACATGCGAACAACCAGGTTACAGGTATGGTTTGCAGTTGCTGCGCTGGTAGATGATGCTGTTTTGACAAGTACTGGCAGGCTTCGCACCTCTAGACTAACTCGGCTGCATCACTCTTTGCTGTTGGCCAGTAGAAACCCGACCTGAAGACCTTCCCATCCAGGGTCCTGGATGCTGCGTGTATCCCACATTGCCCAGCATGGACCTCTTCTAGCAGTTGCTTCCCTGTAGCTGAGAGAATGCATTTCATGAGGACTCCTTATGCGCCCCTTCTATATAGTGTTTCCCCAATGAGAGTATAATAAGCTGACTGCCTTGCAATGCGTTCTGCTATATTTTTGTCCTCTGGTTCCTCCTCATTTTTTATGTATCTCATGATCGGCTCCCTCTAGTCATCAGAATGTGACTCTGGTTGGCTCAGAGTATTGCATTCCTCTACCCGATCTAGTGAAATGCTCGGGTGCAGTACTTCTTGGACGAAAACTCTAGGTGAGACCTGAGTCTGACTGGATCCTAGCTTGGACAATGCATCAGCTGCCGTGTTGCGGTCTCTCTCCACATGATGAAATTCCAAACCTTCAAATTTGTCTTCTAGTTTTCGGACAGCAGTGCAGTATTTTCCCTATGGAATCATTCGAGCAATCTCATTCTTTATTTATCTGACTTATGACCACTAGAGAATCTCCATATACCATTAGTCTCTTGATGCCCAGTGATATGGCAATGTTCAGTCCATGAATCAGAGCTTCGTATTCTGCTACATTGTTGGACGCTGGGAATAACAATTGAAGAGCATATTTGAGTTGTTCACCTCCGGGTGCAATGAAGAGGATCCCTGCGCCTGCCCCCTGCAGTTTTAACGAGCCGTCAAAATACATTCGCCATACTTCTGCAGTTTCCGGGTAATCTGGCACTTGTTGTTCGGTCCACTCTGATACGAAGTCAACCAGTGCTTGAGTTTTGATTGCGGTGCGAGGTCGAAACTCGATGTCATGAGATCCCAGTTTACAGGCCCACTTGGCTATTCTTCCGATGGCTTCTTTATTGTGGAGAATATCCCCTATCGGAAATCCAGTGACTACTATGACTTTGTGGTCGTCGAAGTAGTGACGGAGCTTGCGTGCAGTTAGAAGTACTGCATATAATAATTTCTGAACTTGAGGGTATTTCTTCTTCGAGTGACCCAGGACTTCACTGATGAAATAGACAGGATGTTGTACTAGGTATGCATGTCCCTCTTCTGCTCGCTCGACTACCAACGCGGTGCTCACCACGTGAGTCGTGCAAGAGATGTATAATAGCAGATCTTCAGCCGGTTGAATCGGCGTGGCTCGGCACGGTGGTTTTAGCACTGGCGGTGTTGTCAAGAATTTCTTCAGCGCGTCTAGAGCTTCCTGTGCTACTGAAGTCCACTGGAATTTGTCTACCTTCTTGAGCAACTTATAGAACGGTAAGCCTTTTTCTCCTAGCCTTGATATGAATCTGCTTAGAGCTGCCATGCATCCGGTAAGTCTTTGTACTTTCTTCTGTGATCGTGGTGCTTCCATTCTCATGATAGCCTCGATCTTTTCTGGATTGGCCTCAATTCCCCGGTGGCTGACAATAAACCCGAGCAACTTTCCTGCTGGTACTCCGAAGACACATTTTTCGGGATTAAGCTTCCATCGATATCGCCGTAGACTATTGAAGACCAGCTGTAAATCTTCAATGAAATTTTCCGAGTTCTCTGTCTTAATTACCACATCATCCACGTAAGCTTCCACACGCTTGCTTGCCCCAGTGGTCGGCTAAGCATGTCTGAATAGCCCTCTGGTAAGTCGCTCCAGCGTTTTTGAGGCCGAACGGCATGGAGGTATAGCAGAAAGCTCCAAACGGGGTGATGAATGTTGTTTTTTCCTCGTCTTCTTTTGCCAAGCTAATTTGATGATACCCAGAGTAGCAATCCAAGAAAGACAACACTGAACGTCCGGCGATCGAGTCCACCACCTGGTCTATTCTAGGAAGTCCGAAGGGATCCTTCGGACAATATTTGTTGAGATCCGTATAGTCGACGCACATGCGCCAATCCACTTTATTCTTTTTGAGTACAAGAACAGGGTTAGCTAACCACTCAGGATGTAACACCTCTCTAATGAATCCGGCCGCGACCAAGCAAGCCAGCTCAGCACAGATGGCTTCTCTCTTATCGGGCGTGAAGCGATGTAATTTTTGTTGGATCGGCCTCGCCTGGGGGTAGACCTTCAATTTGTGCTCGACCAGTTCTCTCGGGACTCCCGACATATCCGCAGGTTGCCATGCGAATACGTCTCGGTTATCTTGCAAAAACTGGACGAGCGCGCTTTCCTATTTGTCATCCAGGCTGGAGCTGATGATAGCTGTTTTGCGTTCGTCGATGAACCCAAGATTGATTCTCTTGGTTTCTTCAGTCGGCCGTATAGAGGTCACAGCTTGAGCTTCATTCGTAGGTACCGCAAGGTCTTCCTCAGGCTTTGAGTTCGCCTGCGCAGAAGAAGTCGCCGATGGTTTGGTGGTGAGGGCCGCCTGAATGGCCACTCGGAAACATTCTGCGGCGCCTTGGAAGTCACCGCACACAGTTATGATTCCTTGTGGTCCTGGCATCTTCAATATCATGTATGTATAATGTGGGATGGCCATGAACTTCGCCAATCCAGGCATCCCGATGATGGCGTTGTATCCGCAGTCGAAGTTTGCCACCTCGAACCTCAGGAACTCGGTTCTGTAGTTTTCCAGAGTTCCGAAGGTGACCGACATGTAGATGTGGCCTAGCGGATATTCTCCTTCAGTCGGCACGATGCCGAAGAAGGGTGTGTCCGACTCGTGGAGCTCTTTGAGGGGGACTCCCAAGCCTTGGAGCGTCCGAGGGAAGGTGATGTTGATGCTGCTTCCCCCGTCCACTAATACCTTCTTTACCCTGCTCTCTCGGATCACCGGATCGACGAGGAGCGGGTACTTGCCTAGGTGGTAGAAGTTGAGCCACTGATCTGCCTGGGTGAAGGTGATCGGGTGCTCGGACCATCGGTACGGGGCAGGAGGACCGGTAGCCGCCACCAGTATCTGACGATCGTTGACCTTTTGTTGTCTCTTGCTTTCTTGCGACCCATGTCCACCGAAGATGACGTTGACTTCTCTGTCAACGCGCGGGAAGGCTCCACCTCCTCCCTCCTCTTGCTACTGGGGTTGTCGAGGTTCTCCAGGTCCTCCTCGTGGCGGGGGAGGAGGTAGAGGTTGGAAGGGTCGGCCGTTCCCCACGGAATGCTTGAAGTCTCTGCAGTTCTGGAGGGTGTGGCGCGTGTCCTTGTGGTACGGGCACTGGGCGTCGAGGATGTCGTCCAGCGTGCATTCGCCTCCGCGAGGTCCTCCTCGGGCGCGAGAGGCGGACAGTCCAGCGGCGTGGACCTCTTCACGAGGCCTCTTCTCCAAGCGTTTATCGGGTTGCTGGTTCGTGTCGCATTGCGGTGCTACCGGTGTGGGCTTTGCTCCTCCGATGAGGTCTTGAGCTCATTCATCGGTGGTGATGTAGAGGTCGGCTTCTCGGAATAGCTGCTGAGAAGTGGTCGGTGCCTTCTGTAGTATGGCTCGGACGAAGGCCGAGTCATTGGATCCCCGGTAGAAGTCCTCGATCACTGCTGCTTCCGCGACCTCGGGGATACGATTTCTCATGGTCTGAAACCTTTTGAGGTACGACCGAAGAGTTTCGTCCCCTCGGCGTTTGATGGATTTGAGGTCCCATGGTTGCACCGGTTTGTCGGAGAGAGATTGGAAGTTGGCGGTGAAGCACCGACTGAAGTCGCTCCAGTCGTCGATGCAGTGTCGGGGTAGGTGTCGCAGCCATTGCAGTGCGTCTTGCCCATGGAAGATAGGCAGGTACGCGGTCATCACATCTTCGGTCGCCCCAACGGCTCGGGCGGTAGTGGTGTAGACGGCCAGCTAGCCTCCCGGATCCTGCTTGGGCTCATATTTGTCAACGTTGGAGACCTTGAAGTTAGGGGGCCACTGAATGGCCCGGAGCCGTGGAGTAAGCGCCGATACTCCACATGTGTCCTCTTGTCGTCGATGATGATGTCTGTCTCGGGGAGGGGAGTGGTCGTCGTGGTGCCTCGACCGTCCCCGGGTGGTCCCACTAGTCGAAGCCGTTGCCGACTCAGTTCTGGTGGCCTGACTCCATGCCGGGATGTCATGATCCCAGTCATATTCCTCTCGGCGGCGAATCTCGTTCTCGTGTCGTCGTTCGCGCAAAGCGTTGATGGAGCTCCGTGCGTCCCGATGACTGTTGATGGCGTGTCGTAGATCGCTCAGCGGATGAGCGAGTGGTAGAAGATGGTTGGCTGCTCGAGTGAACAGTTGTCGATAGCCCTCGATGTCTAGAGTCCGGGGCAGGCCATCGGCTATCCGAGCCAATACTCCACCAACTTCACTCGGCGTGTTCATGGCTCGGGCGAAGTCGGGGTTCAGGTTGCGTCCGAAGAGTGGATTCTCTCGATGTTGCCTTGTTTCTTGCTCAGCCTGCTCTTGTGCCTGTCGACGGTCACGTCGTCGAGAGTTCCTTCTTTCTCTGAGGACCCGTTCTTCTAGAGTTTCTCCCACTTCTGAGACCTCGTCTCGTGATACGGGCTGCGCCGGATCCCATTCTCCGGCTTCATGACGTCGCCGAATATTTCGGCGTCGGTTCCTCCGCCGGCGAGATTCCCGCTGAAGAGGTTCTTCTCCTGGTGCAGTCGGTTCATCGTCGGAGATAGGATTCGATTCCACTCTTCCCTCGATGAAGAGGATGTCGGGGTAGAATGGAACAATTGTCGCGACGATCCTCTTTCTGCCCTCCTTTGAGGATGGAGTCACAGAAAGAGCAGCTTGACGATCCTTGGCCTCATTTGCTTCCTTTCTCCTTGTGATCCGTGTCCATTTTTCCGTCGGAGAGGTGGACAGCGGAGTTCTCCGGGTAGACGGACCCTCGGCTCCTGGCTTGCTGAAGGTGGTCTTTTCTCGGAGCGCTGGAGGTTGCGCTTTTTCCTGCTTCGCTCCGATTTTCTCGAAGATCTTTGAGGAAGACTTTCTCTCCAGTGGATCCACAATGCGATGCAGTGTTCCCTCTTCATCTGCTACAGATGAAATAGTTCCGAAGCAGAACACGGACCCGGGGCGGAGGATGATCTTGCGCTGGAAGGTGACGGCCATTGAGCTAGCTTGGATCGGTGACACCCCCCTACCTAGCGCGCCAGCTGTCGGTGTTTTGGGTCCGACCGCGCACCCGGGGTTGCCCCTCAAGGTGCTTTTTGAAGTAGGATGGTGTTACCGACTGTAGCTCGATAGTTCATGCTAGATGCACGAGAGACGGAGGACAGCTGTGTACAGGTTCGGGCCGCTTCGAGATGCGTAACACCCTACGTCCTGGCGTGAGTACTTTATGTGGTGGGTTACAAGGAGGCTCTCTAGTGTTGGAAACATAGAGAACCAGGTGGGTGGCTAAGTAGTGAGGTCATCAATCCTTTTGAAGGGGTGCCCCCTAGGCCTTATATACTCGACCGTGGGGTTTACATGCGGATATGATAACAACGGGTGCCTAAGTAATAGTGAACTGACTGAGCCTATCTTCCTATAATTCAGCCGACCCATCTTCGCTCGGTTCCTATGTATGAGGCCCCGGCGCGGGAAGGTCGGGTCACTGTTGTGATCACTGCTCGAATTCATCGGGCCGTCTAGGCTTGCGTCGATCCGGTCTTGTGTCAATCCGCTTCACTAGACGTTCCTCCCCAGGCCCACGAAGGGATGACCTTGCGAATTATTGGGCCCACGGGCCTCTTGTGAGGTCTCTTATCCTTCTGGTGGACCCGGGGGATATCCGTCCCCTGGCCCTCCGTCAGACCGTCCGGAGTTACACAGAGCCTACCACAAGGGTCGTAGGTGTTGCCCGACACAACCGAACAGTCCGGGAATAGTACTAGACCGTTCGATCCACTCGCAGACCGTCCGACTGCACAGATCGGACCGTCCGGAGCACCAGAAGTCACATGTGATGCGTCTAGTGTGGAAGGCCGGCATAAATATAGCCGGCCACCCAAGCCCCAAGAGCCGAAAAAGTCACCTGTCCCTAAGCTTGTTTGGCCCACTAAGTCCAAACCTTTTGTTCGCTCCCACCCGCACTCGACACAAAAGGAGAAAGTTAAGTTCACATTTAATATTACTAAGTGTGATAAAATATTTGATGAGTTACTTAAACATGGTAATATTAAATTGTCACATATAATTCCTTCGGTTGAGAAATTAAAAGGACGTGTATATTGTAAATGGCATGACTCTTTTCTTCATAACACCAATGATTGTGTTGTCTTTCATTGGTAAATACAATCGGCTATAAACGAAGGCCGGTTAAGGTTTCAAAAAGAGGTGAGGATTGATAGGCCACCTGTCCCTGCCACCACATTAGAACCGACGAGCAAAAAAGTCATAGTTCGGCCTTGGAGGCCGATAAAAGCAAAGATAAAAATATCATCATTGGTGATCCCCGCACACCAAATATGTCACGCAGAGTGGCTACTCGGAAGGCTCCGGACAAAAGAAAGATCGGAGGCACCGGGGGGCAAGCACGATCAGATACCCGATCACAGTCACCTGTCCTACGTACGTCGGACGGTCCGGGTACTAAGGCTAGACAGTCCGAGACAGGAGCGGACAATCCGGCTATGAAGGGCGGGCGGTCCGCAAATGACCAGAAGCAGCAGCAACCTCAGACCATCGAACCACAACATTACAAAACAAGTATTAGGAATCAAAACACTTCCATGACGTCTGGCCGACTCAGCAGAGTTGGCCCTACTTTTGATCACTTGCTTGCTAAATATATGAAGACGGTCGTTCCACACAACCGGCCAATAAAACAAACAAAGTCAAAAGGGTGGTCTGTGCGAAAGCAAAAGCCAACTAAACCGGCCCAAAAGGTAGCACAACCAAGATTGCCTAGTCATCCTCTTCCAGGGATGGAATGGTGCTTCCTGGTTTATCCATCGCCGATGTGTTGTCCTACACATGTGTGGGGTGGTACGGCGATGAACCTGTATTACTGGCCCAATCCATTTGCTTATTTAGGCTGGGGGTACCACAGGTTCTTGCCTATTGACATGTCGATCAGGCAGTCATGGCCGAAGAGGATTCAATCCAAAATGGTCTCTGCGCATCAAAGTTTTATCAAGTATTTATATTATCTGATCGCAAGAGCCGATGACTTGCATCGAGCTGAGTCCTTACTTTGGGAACAAAATAACTCATGAGGTCAATTGTTTCTGAAGTTTTCACTAGTGCTTTTGGTTCGCCAAGCTCCACCAAAAGGCAGGGGCATGTGTTGAGCACCAAAAGTGGTGGACGATCTGGCCCTACAGCTTGGACAGTCTGTGGCCCCGCGATCAGATCAACTCAGGTGATTATCCTTATCTCGTGCGTGGTTATCCATCTAATCACGTGGAAGTTGTTGGCTATCTCCTAAGAACAGGTCCAAACATCCTCCCCTATAAATATAAAGGGGTACGACCAATTTAGAACCCCCGAACACATCCCAATCGAACCTATCTACTTTATTTACCTTTCCTGTCCTAGGGTTTAGGGTTTAGGGTTTTAGTGTAGCCTTCCGCATATCCACCTCCACCACTATTCAACTCTACGTCGTCTAGATCCGTCTTGGGTGGCCTACCGATCCCAAGACGACCCTAGGATCTTACCCCTCCCGGGGCAAGATTTAGTTGTCCACCCAAGGCCTCTTCCTTGAATTGATCTCTTAATTCCTAGGCGACTTCATGTCGTCTAGGGACGCCCGGGGTGACCTGTCGACCTAGGGCGCCCTAAGATCTCTTCCCCCAGGGGGCAAGATCTAGGTTACAGCGAGGAGGAGGAATACGACCATGCGCCATTGCGGACCGTCCGGCCCTATGCGCGGACCGTCCGGTGCGAAGTAGGGAAGGCGTCGCTCCTGCGCCCAGGTCGCAGACCATCCGGCCCAGAGCCGCGGACCGTCCGTTCCACCGCAGAGGGCACCACCAGGCGGTACACCCCTAGTGATTTGTGTTGCCCAGATCGGCGACAACACGGTTGTCCAGTCTTTTTCTTCCTGTTTCTCACCTAATAAACTTAACACCCTTTCTCTTCCTGTTTCTTCTCATCTAATAAACCCAACACCACAACACCACCATGAGGGCTTCCTATTGCTTGTCCTCCACCCTCTCATCCAACAAGGGCTTCCTTCTCTAGATTCTTCCGCTCTTATAGAGGATATCCTACTTCCTTCTTGTTGTTGTCCTCCACCCCTCATCCAACAAGGGCTTCCTCATCCAGATTCTTCCGCCTGTATCTAGGCTTCCTCCTCTAGATTCTTCCACGTGTATCCTACTTC
Organism: Zea luxurians; assembly: GCA_029449295.1. Lineage (NCBI taxonomy): Eukaryota > Viridiplantae > Streptophyta > Magnoliopsida > Poales > Poaceae > Zea > Zea luxurians. The sequence goes on from JAOPSE010000109.1 coordinate 7,537,545, forward strand.
TTCCTTGTTATTGTCCTCCACCCCTCATCCAACAAGAGCTTTCTCCTCCAGATTCTTCTCCTGTTAGGGCTAGTTTGGGAACCCCATTTTCTTAAGGGATTTCCATTTTTCCAAGGGAAATTAGTTCATTCCCCCTTGGGAAAATAGAAATACCTTAGGAAAATAGGTTTTCAAACTAGCTCTTATAGAGGATATCCTACTAAGCGAGTTATCATGAAAGACATTGTTGTCCTTCACCCTCTTTACCCCCTCTTTGTTACTATCGTTTATCCATCTCATCTAGATTTTTTCGTTTTCGCTCTCATAGATGACATTCTATTGAGAGAGAGTAGGTCTCATTTTGTTGGCCTCTGATTCATCATATTTGTGTAACGTCCGTCGTACTCACCTAGATTCTTCCGCCCGCGTAGAGGACATCCTGCTGACCAAGTCATCATGAAAGACATTGAGTAGGCGGTCCTAAACATTGAGTAGGTCGTCCTGCTAGTCTTCGACTCAACATTTTTATACGACATCATAACATACAGACATTGTATTAGTTAGAAATGAACACGAAGAAAACAAAAAAGATACTAGCGAACCACCAAAACAAACGGTACAAATTTAGGAATGACTACGAACAAAACAAAAAGGAGACTAGCGAACCACCAAAACAAATGGTACAAATCGGAAACAGAACGTACAAATCGGAAACAGAACATAAGACATGGGACTATCAAGACGACGAACCATCAGAACATGGATAACTGATAAAAAATGAAACATCAGAAACAAGATTGAAAATGGGACTACATCAAGATCGAAAATGGGACTACATCGATAACGGATCAAAACAAGTTCGAAAATGGGACTAGCAAGACGACATATCAAAACAAGATTAGCAAGACGACGAATCGAAAATGGGACTAGCAAGACGACGAACCACCAAAACAAACTATACAAATCGATAATGGATTGAAACTGGATGAAACATCTCATCTACACATATCGAAACAATATATTATAATATATATATATATATATGTCTACAAAAAATCAATTAATTATAGACTAGTTTGTTACACATAGTTGTCTATGATTTATTCATCGTATCATAGGATAAAAACATGATATCTCATCGACTAAAGACGGAAAAGCGAAAACGGTAAGACAAAACACATACCGTTTATATCCTATTTTCATATTTGCCAAAATCGAAAAAACAAAAACAATTTATATGTCTATATAAGTTCAAAGAGGTTAATATAGAATTCGGAGCAGAACAGGATAATATCCTGACTTATTTCACCCCTACATTTAGTTATATCCTGATCGTGAGATGTCCTTTAATTATCCCGAAAGACCCTAATGTATCTTCTAATTATATCCCGATCGAGATATACCTTTTAATCGTATGTTAACTAGAATTGTATCTTTTAATTATATTATGTTCATTTTAATGTATGTTTGGTTCCTAAACAAAGTTCAATTCCTTATTCTGTTTGGTTTAAGAGACAAAATGTTTCAAAACTCATCAAATGACCGATAAGAAAACTAAAATATTCTTTACCATTCTCTTATCACTACCTTTATGTGGCAACGGAAATAAATAAGGGATAATCGGTGGAATAAATATAATTTAGTACTTTTTAGTTATGCTTTAAGGGACTAGAAACTAAAACAGTTTAGTCGACTAAATAAGACTAAGATACAGAGAAATCTTTAGTCATTGGAATCAAACAGACCCTTATATATCTCTAATCATATTATACCTATACAGTACACTACCGGACACAGCTCCTTTGCCGAGTGTCGCAGACACTCGGCAAAGAGCCGAATTCCGGTAGTGGTGGCGGATCCCAAATCCAAAATTAAAATTTTACTATTTTTATATAATAGTGGCGGATTCAAAATTTTACTATGAGATATACTATTTAAATTTTTTATGTATACTCGATCAAATTAGTTCTAAAACATAATTTAGTATATGTTTTCACAATATTAAGTTATAAACAATAAGCCATTAATTTTAAAACTAAGTAAAAAATACCCACAGACTATAATATAAAATAGTTAAATAGATGGAATGATATATTTATAAAATGTAAACATGAAAGAGAGATCCATTTGCCTATTTTAGTTGAGATCTTTTAAGAGACACAACCACTTTATTATATTATCTTCTCCACTTAAAAATTCAATACCAAAAAATTAAATAAATTATACATACATATATTAAATCCTCGTACTATTACACAAACAATCATATAACTAGGTCGTTGATTAATCTTGATCGTTTTAATGGTAGGTAAATCCCTGATTTTGCTGCATAAAGAAATATAAATGCCTTATTAATTCTAGTAATTTAAGTAGATATATTTTTTTTTTATAAAAGGAGAGATTAAATGTCGTGATCATATTGATCAACTTGGAGTCTTGTGTTTTGGTGGGTCTGCAAGGCACCATACAATGTCAGAAAAAGTGAAAGATGGACGGCAAACCTTTACAGATGGAGCAACCATCGTCCTCGCCGTTCAGCCGTAGCACATTTTACTATTATTAATATATTGTTGTAATTTGTAGATTAATATGGATAGAGTTTTATTCAGGTACACCTAATATTATTGTAGTTTTATATAAATTTTTATTTTATTTAGCTTATGGTTTTATTTGGCTTCTGATATTTAACTAGTGTTATTATTGAACTAATTGAATTTGAATGATAGGTATGGAGTGTCCCATGCTCGAGTTGCTCGACCAACACAGACTCTATGTGTCGGTCATACTGATTATCAGAGTTGTGTGAGGAGTGCGCGGTTCTACCTCAAGACCATCTAGGGAGTTCTCTCTATGAACGACCATCGTGTTAATAGATGACACTCGTCTCGATTTACATATTATCAATTTTTAATGTATTACGTAACGTACTAATATGCTATTGATACATTTTTATGAAGTATGGCTTGACGACTTGTTGAGAGATGGATGGTGTTGGGATCATGCTTCGTCGCCGAAGGTCCTGCAGGAAGAAACAGTTTCGGTTGAAGTTGTCTGTACGTAATGCCGAAGGATGCTGTCCATGAAGCTTCGGAATTACAAACCGACTTAAAGATAGAATGATCTTTTAGTCCATAAGAGTTTGAGTCGATGTTGTAAACTTTTATGAGGGGTATGATTGTAATTGTTCACAGGCTGTGTCTTGTGCCTATAAATAGTGAACAGTATTCCTTTAATGTTCACGCATTCCTGTAATTGCAAAGGCATCACTCGGGAATTATTGCTTGTCAAGGCGAATGTATAATCATACCTTAAACATGGTATTCGAAATAAATATGTGAATGGTGCCATTTATCTCCAACATATCTATCTTTAATGTTTTACATTTTACATCGTTTTATGTTATTTTCGTCACCTTTGTTATATTATGTTTGTATCCTTCGTTCAAAGCTCATTAAACCCTTAAGGAGATAATGCTTCAGCGGACGAAGGGTATTTAATATTTAACATCTTCGTGTTGCCTTGTTCTTGATTCATAGCATTTGAGAACAAGTCCCCAACATTGGCGCCCACCTCCGGTCAACACACTTCCACTTTTTTGAGCTGATGGCTTCGTTCAACGATCAAGCTGGACCTGCTTCGGCCCCGAAGCTGGTACTCCCGATAACAGGTGGTTCATGCTCAGAGCCAGCCAACAAAAAGCAGAAGAAGGAAGCACAGAGAAGGGTACAACATGTTGGGGTGCAAGGACCCTTCATCAAGTCAAGATGGTCTCACATTCCAATTACCTTCTCTCAAGAGGATCTTCAACTCAAGGATTACCCACACAATGATGCTATGGTTATCTCTTGTGTGATCAAAGGATTTCTGGTCCATAATGTTTTGGTTGACATAGGCAGCGCAGCTGATATCATATTTGCTAAAGCTTTCAGACAAATGCAAGAGCCCGAAGACAAGATCCATGATGCTACGCACCCTCTTTGTGGCTTCGGAGGACGGCAAATTGTAGCACTTGGGAAGATTATCATGTCAGTAACCTTCGGATTTGTTAATAACACAAGGACTGAGCAAATTGTGTTTGATATTGTTGACATGGAGTATCCTTACAATGCTATCATTGGTCGCGGTACTCTCAATGCCTTCGAAGCAATTCTTCACCCAGCTTACCTCTGCATGAAGATACCTTTGGACCAAGGGCCTATTGCTATTCATGGAAGTCAGGAAGCTGCCAGAAGGGCCGAAGGAAATTGGACAGATTCAAAAGCAATCCATAACATAGATGGAGCTGAGGCCTGTGAGCAATACAAGTTCAGAAGGGAAAAAGCTGCTTCAGCTGACTAGCCGAAGCCCATGCTCTTATGTGAGGATATAGCAGATCAGAAGGTGCTATTGGGATCTCAATTGTCTGAAGAGCAGGAAAAAACCTTGATAAGGTTTCTGTTCAACAATAAAGATGTTTTTGCTTGGTCAGCTAATGATCTTTGTGGAGTTAACAGGGATGTTATTGAGCATTTGCTCAATGTCGATCCATCCTTTAGACCCAGAAAGCAGAGGCTTCGAAAGATGTCTGATGACAAGGCCGAAGGTGCTCGGAATGAAGTGAAAAGACTTCTCAGTGCCGGAGTTATTAGAGAGGTAAAATACCCAGAATGGTTGGCTAACACTGTTATGGTGAAGAAGGCCAATGGTAAATGGAGAATGTGTATTGATTTTACTGACCTCAATAAGGCTTGTCCGAAGGACGAGTTTCCATTGCCAAGGATAGATTCCTTAGTCGATGCAGCAGCTTCATCAGAGCTTATGAGTTTGCTGGATTGCTATTCAGGCTATCATCAAATCTGGATGAAGAAGGAGGATGAACCGAAAACCAGCTTCATAACCCCTAGTGGGACATATTGCTACCTTTGGATGCCTGAGGGGCTTAAAAATGCTGGAGGAAGCTTCAGCAGAATGACAGCGAAGGTTCTCCATTCTCAGATAGGCAGAAATGTACTAACTTATGTTGATGACATTATTGTAAAAAGCACGAAGCAAGATAACCACATTGCTGATTTACAGGAGACCTTCGCTAATTTTAGACAGGCTGGTTTAAAGCTGAATCCAGAAAAATGTGTCTTCGGAGTAAAGAAGGGGAAATTTCTTGGTTGCCTAGTTTCAACAAAGGGAATTGAGGCTAATCCAAGTAAAATCGAAGCTATACTTCGAATGGAACCACCAAGTACAAAAAAGGGGGCTCAAAGATTGATGGGAAGGTTGGCATCTCTCAACAGATTCATATCCAGATCAGCAGAGAGAAACTTACCATTCTTCGAAGTACTGAAGTCAGCCAAAGTCTTTCAATGGGGATCAGTCCAGCAGAAAGCCTTCGAGGAGTTGAAGCAATATTTGATAGATCTAACAACATTAACTCCACCAACGCCAGGGGCTCCTTTGTTATTATATGTGGCAGCTTCGCACTCAGCGGTAAGTGCAGCACTTGTCCAGGAGAAGCTTGAAGGCCAAGTTAAGAGGCAGGCCCCAATATATTTCGTATCCGAGGTTCTTAGTTTATCGAAGAAAAATTATACAGAATTGGAGAAGGTACTGTATGCTGTTTTGATGGCCTCTAGGAAGCTTCGGCATTATTTTAAGGCTTACAACATAATTGTTCCTTCTTCGCAATCTCTGAAGGATATTATGAGAAACCGAGAAGCTACTGGAAGGATTGGAAAATGGGCTGCAGAGCTCAATGAATTTTGTATTGATTATGTTCATAGATCCTCGATTCAGTCCCAGGCGTTAGCAGACTTCATTGCTGACTGGACGCCAGGGGCTCAGGAGGAAGAAACAAATAAAGATGCCGAAGCATGGACAGTGTTTTGCGATGGGTCTTGGGGAACCTTCGGAGCAGAAGCGGCTGCTGTGTTGGTTTCACCTTCCAAAGTTAAAACCTGTTATGCGGCAAGACTTGATTTTAGTTGCACAAATAATATCGCTGAATATGAAGCTCTGCTCTTGGGTCTTCGGAAGTTAAAGGCAATGGGAATCAGAAGGGCCATTCTTAAAACTGATTCCCAAGTTATTTCTGGTCATATTGACAAGAGCTATAAGGCAAGAGATCCGAAGCTTGAAAAATATTTAGATACAGTCCGAAGGATTGAGGCTTTCTTTGAAGGATTCTCTGTTAAAAACATTCCTCGTGGAGAAAATGAATATGCTGATCTATTAGCCAAGTCAGCAGCATAGGGGCTGCCTTTACCTTCGGAAGTATTTTTCGAAACAATAAAAGCACCTTCGGTCGAGCTTCTTGAAAGAGCGGTCCTCAATATATCCCCTGTCTATAGTGAAGATTGGAGAACTAAAATCATCTCTTTCCTTCAGGGTAATTTTCATTCAGATGACGAAGCTTATAACAGGAGGATAGAAGCAAGAGCTCGACCATATGTCATAATAGAAGGGGAACTATACAAGCGTGGGGTTTGTTCCCCATTGCTCAAGTGTTTATCCAGAACCGAAGGCATAGAATTGATGAAGGAAATACATGCAGGCCTGTGTGGATCTCACATTGGATCTAGGCCCTTGCTTGGGAAAGTTTTTCGCCAAGGATTTTATTGGCCAAAGGCAGCTTCGGATGCAGCGGATATAGTCCAAAAGTGCGAAGGTTGTCAGAAATGTGCAAGAGATCAAAAACAACCTTCGTCTTTAACTCAATTAATACAACCCACTTGGCCGTTGCAAAGGTGGGGCCTTGATTTGCTAGGCCCATTACCACCAGCACAGGAGAATTTAAGATATGTGGTAGTGGCAGTGGAGTATTTTTCCAAATGGATTGAGGCAAAGCCCCTAGCCACAATAACTTCATTTACTATTCAAAAGTTTTTCTGGCAGAACATTGTTTGTCGCTTCGGAGTGCCGAAGGCCATTACTGTGGACAATGGGACACAGTTTGATTCTGAAGCCTTCAGAGAATTTTGTGATCGAATTGGCACGAAGATCCATTTTGCATCAGTTCGACACCAAGAGTCAAATGGACTTGTCGAAAGAGCTAATGGGATCATAATGACAGGAATAATGAAGTCAATCTTCAATCAGCCCAGGGGAAAATGGCCTGACGAGTTAATCAAAGTGGTATGGAGCCATAATACAACCATGTCAAGGTCAACAGGTTTTACGCCCTTTAAACTATTGTTCGGTGACGAAGCAATAACCCCAGAAGAGGCCAAAGCAGGATCAATAAGGATAGTAGCTTCGGCAGAGGGCAAAGACGAAGCTGATTGCTCTGTAGAAAAAGATGCTATTGAAGGGATCAAACTTCAAGCTGTGGAAAACATCAATAAATATCAAGCTGAAACAATAAAATGGCGTGACAGAAAAGTCAAGCTGAAGAACATTGAACCAGGACACTTGGTACTTCGAAGAGTACCCAACCCTGAGACAGCAGGCAAATTACAGCTGAAGTGGGAAGGCCCATTTTTGGTAGTATCTTCGTCAAGACCCTGTTCCTATAGATTAAAGGATATGGACGGCAACGACATTCCTAGATCATGGAATGCGGATGAGCTTCGACGATATTATGTTTAGCTTGATGTAATTTTTTATATTCTTTTTTGTGGTACCCTTTTCCTTTCCAAAGGGGGAGAAAGGTTTTTAATGGGGCCACAACATGTAATTTTCCTTATTTCAATTTTATGAGAGTGATATCCCCCAAAAAATGTAAATGTAAATGCAAAAGCAAAAAGAAAAGGAAACAGGGAGAAGCTCAAAAGTCGTTCCTAAGGGAATGCAGGGCTTACAGCGAAAAATAAGCGCTGATTCCGCTGAAAGTAAAAGGCGAAGAAGCTCCTAAGGGAGGCTTACAGCGAAAAATAAGCGCTGATTCCGCTGAAAGTAAAAGGCGAAGAAGCTCCTAAGGAAGGCTTACAGCGAAAAGTCAACGATGAAGGACTATGATTATGTATTTTGATATTCATTTGCACAATACATCTCATCATGTCATTTGCTTCATAAACATGCATTTAGGCATATATAGAATCATCATTATACCGCACAAAAACACAGATGCTTCGGTGATGAGGAAAAACTCGAAGGAAAATTTTTTATGCTTTGTTGTGTACGAAAAGAAGGGAAGGTGTTTTTCGCCTTCGGCTCAAAAGAGAAGTTTTGTCCACAGCAAAGCAGCTTGTACGCAGATAGCAGAAACAAAATATATTACAAGGTATGTACAAATTTACATAAGTTGTTCCATAACTATATTACAAAAGTTTCTCCAGAATTTTTGCAGGAAAATAGATTGTAAACAACTATCAAGCTTCAGGCTAGGCTTCGTAAAACTTCAACTTCGTCATTCTTCAGCTTCGTCATCCTGCGTATATCAAACAGCAAAATAAGAAAGGTGCAAATTTCAAGGAAAAGGTAAAAGTAACAAAAGTAGGTTTCTTACCGGCTTAAGATGACTTCGAGCTTCGTCACCCGCCATTTTTCGCCCGCCATTTACCCAGATCTGGGTCATGAATCTATTTCCAATGCTTCGGGCTAGGCTTGGGATATTTATCAGATCTGATGCTGACAAGCTGAAGTTTGGTCTGTTCACAATATTTCCATGCGTGCAGCCAGCCTTCAGAAAAGCAGTGGTTGTGCCCCGAGAAGCTACCAGGGCGCAGAAGTCGGCATGCCCACCAATAACTTCGTCGAGGGCATCAACCTCGCCTTCAATATATTCTAGCGTGCTGGCAGATTATTAGCTGAAGGTGTAAATTTTGCAGAGCTAGCTCCGACAGAATGAAACACATCCTTCAGCCGTTGCATGCATCGGCTGCCGAAGCTTAGGCATTTCTCTTGAAGTTCTTTAAAGGATTTCTGCAAATTTGAACTTTTATCCACCTCAGTTTTCAGGCTTGCTTCGAGATATTTCTTTTCTTGCTCAAATTTTTCTGACTGTTGGAGCAATTCATTCTTTAAGCTGTTATTCTCAGTTTGGATTTCAGCCAAAGAACCCTCCATTGTCTGAATAACAAAATCTTTCTTTTCTAATGCACCTTCGTGCTCTTTGACCATCATTTCAAGATCTTGGATGGTGAAATCCTTCTTTTTCAAATCAGCTTCGTAGTTTTCAACTTTTTCAGCCAAATTTTGGATGACGGCTTTGTTCTTCTCTTCTTCGAGATCTTGTTGCATTTTTAGAACCTTACTTAGCAGTATGCTTTGTCGAAAAGATTTTCGTTAGAAAGCGACCTAAAAGATAATAATAATAATAAAATAGCAAAAAAATTTGTTACCTTGAAGTTAGCATAAAGCAAACTTCCGGCGATATGGTGCCGTTGGTAACGGCAGAGGTCCACTTCCAGCTTCGGCAAGCCAATGTTTTTGCAGAGAGTTCTAACAATTTTAGCTTCGCTGCGGTTTCGAAGGCATCTCAGTTTTCCTTCGTTAACCCCACCAAACAGTGTAGCCCCTGGCTTATATCCGCAGGCTATGGCACATCTTTTAAGCTCTGCTTTTTCAGCGTCTGTCAGCTCTTGCCCAAGTAGATCTTGAAATTCAAAATCTTCACCTTCCAAAATGTCTTCAGCTTGTTTTTTCCCCTTTTCAGTGCCTGTGCTCGCCGCGGCCACAGCAGATTCTTCCTCAGTCATTTTTAAGAGTATGTTATCAATAACTTCAAGTGTCTCGTCCAGGTTTAGATCTTCTGCGACCCCAGTTTCAACTCCGGCAGCTTCGGCTGTGCCAGTTTCAGCTTCGAAGGTTTCCGCTCTGGTGGTTTCGGCTGTGGCGCCCTTAGCTTCGGCAGTTTCGGCAGTCTGGTCAATAGCAATTCTTGATGCCGGTGTCGGCAACGGTGTCCCATGAATTACATCTGCTATTTGAATAATCCTTCTTTTTTTCGGCAGTGCAGGACCTTCTTCTGCCGAAGCTGCCTTGTCCTTCTGAAAAAACTTCGTCAGTTCCAACGCCAGCGGACTTAGCTTGACAGGCAAGGGTTCAGTCATTACCTTCATAATCTCTTCTACTTCAACAGCAGAAGGCGTTGCAGGAGTATCTTTTTCTTGAACCAACGTTCTTGGTTCTGCAGATGCAGTTTTCCTCTTTCCTCCAGTGGCCACCTTCGGCTCAGGATTCAATTCTTCAGGGCTAAGTTTTTCAGAATCTCCCCTTTTCTTTTTGGTTACCTTGGCGACCTCTTCGTCAGCAGCGCTGGAAATTCTTTTTCGCTTTGGCCCTCCAGCATCTCCGCCCAGGCGATCATAATCAGCATATTCAAAACCTATGGCACCAAGCACCCTGTTCAGCCTTCGCTTCGGCCGAGTGCCGAAGGCTGCTGTCATTAGCTGGTCCTCTTTTTTGGAGTAATTTCCAAGGATTTCATTACTCATTACTTCAATTGTATCAAGCCATTCTTGACAGGGCGCTTTAAAATATTTCTTAAACTTATAATAATAGGGTAGTCGGACAAGCTCCCCTTCTTTCTTTTCTCCTTTAAGCTTCGGCATAGTCCACTCCTTCATAGTCGGAAATACTCTGAAGGCCAGAAATTCCTGCACTAAATCTCTAGTGCCAATGTGTTCTGCAATAATTTTGAATTCAGCCAGCGCAGCCCAAGTTGGACCTTCAGTTGTCATTCTACAACGAGGTCTTGTTTCTCCGAAGATCAGTTCAAGAGGGCTCTGTACTAGCTTCTCTCTATCTTCGTCAACTTTAACATAAAACCATTCTGACTTCCAGCCTGCCGGCCATTTGCTTCGGTAGCTAATCACAGGAAATTTTGTGGTCTTCCGATAGGCAAAATTGTAACAACCAAAATTTTCGTGCAACCCATCCTTTCTGGCCTTAGTCTGGTAATGCAGCTCGTGTACTCGACAGAAGCTGTCGGCAAATGGCTCCACCGCCTGGCTTCGGAGAGCCCAGATATAAACGCTAAGCCTGACAATGGCGTTAGGAGTCAGTTGGTGAAAATAGATCCCAAACCTTTGCAGCACATCAGAAATCATTCTATTCAAAGGAAATCTCAACCCAGCCTTTAAAAAACTCTTGAAAATAACTATTTCATCCTTTTCTGGTTTCGGGGTAGTCTCCTCTCCCCCGAAGCGAAGTAGCTTCTTCTCATCTTCTCTGAAATAGCCCACCTTTACCATTTTCGAGAAATCCGCCTTGGATATAGTCGACTTCCCGAAGTCCAAATGGCTAGCTTGCTCGGTACTGCGATATGGTAATCATCGTCAGAATCAGCTTCCTCAATATCTCCTCGTTCTGCTTCGGCAGCAGCTTGTTCTGTTTCGGCAGTAGTTTCGGCAGTAGGGATTCTTTCCGAAGTCACCAATCCGGATCGCTGCATTGCTTCGGAGATAGGAACAGTCTCTGCACCTTCGACTTCACCTCCCTCACGCTCAACTCTAGCAGTAGAGCGCAATCTGGCCATTCAATTTTAAATTTCTTGAAAGATTTCTCGGGAACTAAATAACCTCTTCTTCTGACGAAGCTTTTCTTCTGACGAAGCAGACACCAAATTGGACCTTCGTCTGAATCCGAGAGTCGAGCTTCGGCTATGGTTAAAAATTTTGGCAGTAAAACAGTGTAATAGCAATGAATGCTGTGGTAACTTTACACCTACCAGTCTGTTTATATAGTGTTGCAGGAAGGAAGGTGAATCGTCGGGAATTTTTACACCAGGCAAACGGTTGCTCGCACCCGCTGAACGGTGGATCGCAAAAACCAGAATAGTGAACTCGCATGGTGGAACCGCTACGTGCTCGAAAACTGTATCGTTTCTCGACAACGAGCTCAGGGAAGGTGTTTTTCGGACCTTCGGCTTCCTGAAGCCTGAGAGACTTTTTTCACGGATCAAGCTCGTTACGAAAAACGATCTAGCACCGCGAAGGGGCTACTGTTGGGACCATGCTTCGTCGCCGAAGGTCCTGCAGGAAGAAACAGTTTCGGTTGAAGTTGTCTGTACGTAATGCCGAAGGGTGCTGTCCATGAAGCTTCGGAATTACAAACCGACTTAAAGATAGAATGACCTTTTAGTCCATAAGAGTTTGAGTCGATGTTGTAAACTTTTATGAGGGGTATGATTGTAATTGTTCACAGGCTGTGTCCTGTGCCTATAAATAGTGAACAGTATTCCTTTACTGTTCACGCATTCCTATAGTTGCAAAGGCATCACTCGGGAATTATTGCTTGTCAAGGCGAAGGTATAATCATACCTTAAACCATGGTATTCGAAATAAATATGTGAATGGTGCCATTTATCTCCAACATATCTATCTTTAATGTTTTACATTTTACATCGTTTTATGTTATTTTTGTCACCTTTGTTATATTATGTTTGTATCCTTCGTCCGAAGCTCATTAAACCCTTGAGGAGATAATGCTTCAGCGGACGAAGGGTATTTAATATTTAACATCTTCGTGTTGCCTTGTTCTTGATTCATAGCATTTGAGAACAAGTCCCCAACAGATGGCGAAGCTTGACATGTCACTTTTGTCTGCTCTAGTTGACCGATGGAGGCCAAAGACACACTTTCCACCTTCCATGTGGGGAGGTGGCCCCCACGCTCCAAGGTGTCGCATTCCTATTAGGACTACCTATTGATGGGCCTACAGTCAGGCCACATGTGGTACCTTTGACCTGGAAGGGCGGCTTGGAGGCTTGATTTGGAGCTATATTACGTCTCAATGAGCTTGACCCGGTTAGGGAGCACCCTAGGATTAGAGGACCGGCCAAGAGCCTAAACATACTTAGCTTGACCCGGTTTGGGAGCACCCTAAACCCTAAACCCCTGCCCTTTGAGGAGATTTGAAAGGGAAATAGGGTTAACATTTTCCTATAATTAATTTTGGTGGTTGATAGTCAACACAAATACATGGACTAACTAGTTTGCTCTAGAACTCATGTATTACAGGTGCATAAGGTTCAACACAAACCAATAAAAGAATCAAGTTAGGGACATAATTTGAAATGGAGCAAAGAACTTGAGTGTGCTAAAAGGTGGCGCACCGGACTGTCCGGTGTGCCACCGGATAGTGTCCAGTGCACCAGGTCCGTACAGGTTTCAACCAGCCACTCTCGGGAAAATGAAGGCGCGCTCCGCTATAATTCACTGGACTGTTCGGTGTGCCACTGGACTGTCCGGTGAGCCAGCGGAGCAACGACTATCTGCGCACAACGGTCGACTCTGACGAATGAATAGTGCAACACAGTACTGCGGCAGAAGTCAGAGCAGGAAGTCAGAGGGGCACTAGACTATTCGGTGTGGCACCGGACTGTCCGGTGCCGCAAGAGGACAAAGCCTCCAATGGTCGACCAGCTCCGAACCCTATCGGTTGGCTGACGTGGTGGCGCACCGGACAGCGCACAGTACCTGTCCGGTGGCGCACCGGACTGTTCGGTGCGCCCATCACCAGCAGCCTTGGCCAACGACTACCAAGGTGGTTGGGGGCTATAAATACCCCCAACCACCACAACCTTTGGCATCCAAGTTTTCTGAAGATCACATTCAATACAAGAGCTCTAGCATTGACTCCAAGACACAATACAAAAGATCAAATCCTCTACAAGTCCCAAATTCATTCCAAACACTTAGTGGCTTGTGAGAGATATTTTTGTGTTCATTTGCGCTCTTGTCGCTTGGATTGCCTTTCTTCTTTTCTCATTCTTATTCTCAAGTGCTTTGTAAGCGAAGCAAGAGACACCAAGTGTGTGGTGGTCCTTGCGGGGTCTTATTGACCCGTGAGATTAAGGAAGAAGGCTCACTCGGTCTAAGTGACCGTTTGAGAGAGGGAAATGGTTGAAATAGACCCGGTCTTTGTGACCTCCTCAGTAGGACTAGGTTCTTTGGAACCGAACCTTGGTAAAACAAATCATCGTGTTCACTCGCCTTATTTCTTGGTTGATTTGTTGTCCCTCTCTTTTAGACTTGAATTTAATTCTAACGCTAACCCCGACCTTAGTGCGTGCTTAACTTTATAAATTTTAGGTTTTGCCTATTCACCCCCTCTAGGCGACTTTCAATTGGTATCAGAGCCAATGCTTCATTAAGAGTCTAACCAACTCGAAGTGATGTTTGGAGATCACGCCAAGAGGGAGATCATGACCGGGGAAAAGGCCGCAAGCTCGGGGAGGACTCTCTCAAGGGAGTCCGGCAACAAAACCAAGGAGGAATCCTCTTCCTCCATCAAGTCGCATCGGAGAGGTGACAAGAAGAAGAAGATGAAAAAAGTGGTCTACTACGAGACCGACTCTTCGTCACCCTCCACATCGAGCTCCGAGTCATCCACCGCTTCTAAGCGCCATGAGCGCAAGAAGTATAGTAAGATGCCCCTACGCTATCCTCGTATTTCAACGCGCCCTCCATTACTTTCCGTACCCTAGGCAAACCACCATATTTTGATGGTGAGGATTATTGTATGTGGAGTGATAAAATGAGGCACCATCTAACCTCACTCCACGAAAGTATCTGGGATATTGTTGAGTATGGAGCGTAGATACCTCAAGTAGGGGATAAAGACTCTGACTCGGACGAGGCCGCCCAAATTAGGCACTTTAACTCTCAAGCCACGTCTATACTGCTCGCCTCCTTGTGTCAAGAGGAGTATAACAAGGTGCAAGGGTTAAAGAGCGCCAAAGAAATTTGGGACGTCCTAAAGACTGCACACGAAGGGGACGAGGTGACCAAGATCACCAAGTGCAAAATGATAGAGGAAGAACTTGGTCGATTCGTCCTCAACAAAGGGGAAGAACCGCAAGCCATGTACAACCAGCTCAAGACGATGGTCAACCAAGTGCGCAACCTCGGGAGCACCAAATGGGATGACCATGAAATGGTCAAGGTTATTCTAAGATCCCTTGTTTTTCGTAATCCTACTCAAGTTCAATTAATACATGGGGATCCTAGATACAAACTAATGTCTCTCGAGGAAGTGATTGGCAAGTTTGTGAGCTTTGAACTAATGATCAAAGACTCCAAACACATTGTCAACTTGGAGCAAGGCGCCACCTCTACACTCGTGGTGCAACCCGTCGCATTCAAAGCGACGGAATAGAAGGAGGAGGATTCTACATCGAGTAGGCTTCCAATCGACGCCTCCAAGCTCGACAACGAGGAAATGGCACTCATCATCAAGAGCTTCCGCCAAATCCTCAAGCAAAGGAGGGGGAAGAACTACAAGTCCCACTCCAAGAAGGTGTGCTACCGGTGTGGTAAGTCCGATCACTTTATTGCTAAATGTCCAATCTCTAGTGAAAGTGATAGGGATGAAGACAAAAAGGGGAAGAAGAAGGAGAAGAAGAGGTACTACAAGAAGAAGAGCGGCGATGCCCACATATGTCGGGAATGGGACTCCGATGAGAGCTCCACCGACTCCTCCGACGACGAGGACGCCGCCAACATCGCTGTCAACAAAGGCCTCCTCTTCCCCAACGTCGGCCACAAGTGTCTCGTGGCCAAGGACGGCAAGAAGAAGAAGGTACACTCTAGAGCCACCCCCAAATATACAACATCTAGTTATGAGGGTAGCTCTAGTGATAGTGAAGATAATTTAATGTCTCTTTTTGCCAACCTTAACATGGACCAAAAGAAAAAATTAAATGAATTAATTGAAGCAATTAATGAGAAGGATGAACTCTTGGATAGCTAAGAGGACTTCCTCATTAAGGAAAACAAAAAATTTGTTAAGTTGAAAAATGCTTATGCTCAGAAAGTAGAAATATGTGAAAATTTAACTAAGGAGCTTAGCATTTGTCATGATTCATTTGCTAATCTTAGAATTTAAAATGCTAGTTTAGTTTCTAAGGTTAAAGAATTGAATGATTGCAATGATTCCATTTCCTGTCTTAGAGATGAAAATGTCATGTTAAATGCTAAGATAAAGGAATTAAATGTGTTGGGGGCCTTCGTCCTCCGAAGGTCCTCAAAAACATGATTTGACAATGTTTTCCAAGTGGATTATGTGAACAGGTATCTTCGGTCTCAGAATTATAAAGCACGGTCAGGACGAAGCTTGAACCAGACGAAGGACGAGCGCAGCCGAAGCTGTGCGCAGAGAAGCTTCGTCGCGACAGCAGAGGGGGGAACCGACTTAAAGATGAAAAGACTGCGTGAGCCTTGACGAATTTCCATAAGCCATTAGCAAATGTAATGGACATGGATGTAATTTTACGTGGGCTGCGTCCCGCGTCTATAAATAGATGAACAGTACTCCCGTACTGTTCACGCTGACTTGGCATTGGCTTTTGCGTCACGCTTGTACTTTTTACCTTCTCTCAGGACCGAAGGTACATTTGTAATTTGAAATCATTTCTATTTCTCCATGTTAATAAAATAGAAATGATTCTATGTTGACGTTTATATTTCACGCTTTATATGAATCCTTCGGCATTACTTATTATATTTACGAAGGTATGTTTCTTATGACCTTCGTCCTAAAATCATTATTTCCCGAAGGGGTATAATGTTTCGAAGGACGAAGGATCTTAGTGTTTAACACTTTTTATGTTGCCTTGTTCTTAACTCGAAGCATTTGAGAACAAGTCCCCAACATTGGCGCCCACCTCCGGTGAACTCACTTCCACTTCGAGCTTTTTTGAACACCTTCGGAAGCTATAGACCTTCGCTATGGCGCCGAAGAAAGCTTCAGCGACTGGGGCTTCAGCACTGCAACCGCTGGACCACAACCAGGAGACCGTCTCTCTTCGGGAGGCCCGAAGCCAGAAGAGAAAGGCTGTCAGCCCGACGCTTCAGGAGGAAGAGCTAGACCAAGAGATCAGGGATATGGAGATCTTACATCAACAAGTGCAAAGGAAGAAGGAGAAGATGGCCCGGCTAGCTGAGTTGCAACGGCAGATAGACGAAGCCTCTGAGGAAGTCCGCCACCTCACCCATGATGAGCAAAACAGAAGGCCTCAGCAGAAAGACCTTCATCAGGAGGGCTTCGTCAACGAAGATGACTGGTATGACAATTTCCATCAGGGAAATTTTGTTTTCGATGATGCTTCTCCTTTGTCCGCTGAGCTGCAGGCTACACCTTGGCCTCCATCCTATAAGCCACCTCAGCTTCCCATATTCGACGGCCACTCAGACCCGAAGCAGTTCCTGATGAGCTACGAAGCAACAGTGTCTTCGTATGGGGGCAATGCTGCAGTCATGGCGAAGTCTTTCGTCATGGCCGTCAGGAATGTTGCTCAGACCTGGTATTCCTCCCTTCGACCAGGGACAATCACCTCATGGCAGAAGCTGAAGGATATGTTGTTAACCAGCTTTCAAGGATTTCAGACGAAGCCGGTCACTGCACAAGCTTTGTTTCAGTGCACTCAGGACCATGAAGAATACCTTCAGGCATATGTCAGAAGGTTCTTGCGTTTGAGGGCACAAGCACCAACGGTGCCCAATGAAATTGTTATCGAAGCCATGATCAAGGGGCTTCGTCCTGGACCTGCAGCCCAATACTTTGCTAGGAAGCCTCCTCAGACTCTAGAGAAGCTACTCCAGAAGATGGACGAGTACATTCGTGCAGATAACGACTTTCGCCAAAGAAGGGAGGAGGCCTTCAGATTTTCTGAGATGACCAGGGGCTTCGGGGGACGTTTCTATCCGAGGCATGTCAGGTCCATCCACAACACTCAAAATGATGATAAGGGGAGTCAGCAGAATAGGCCGCAGTGCTCCTCACAGGCTTCGGGGTAGCAGCAGACTTTCTTTCGGCCACCAGCTCCAAGAGGCAGAGGCGCCAGGGGCTTCGGCGGGAGATTTGGAGATCAACCAAGGAGGACATTTTGCTTATTCTGCGGTGAGAACAAGGGCCATACCACCAGGATGTGCCATGTTACCATCCAGAAACAAAAGGAGCTGGCAGAAGCTGCAGCGCAACAGGGACAGCCGAAGCAGGTCATGCATACTGCTTCGTACCATCAGCCTTACATCCCGGAGTATGTGGGCAACCATCCTGCATCTTCCGTAGCTTCGGCAAGTCAACCTCAAGTTTCATGGCAGCAGCCCCCGCCTCCACCTCCGCTGCAACAAGGCCAGCAGCCAGAAGGGAGTCAATATGCTCCACATCAAAGGGACTTCAGAGAACAATCCGAAGCTCGCACAGTCAACAGCACTGTGCCAGAATCGAAGCACATTTATTGACACATATCCTACCTTTGATAACAGTCTTTTCTATTCAGTTCTATTCTCTGTAGCAAAAAACATTGATAGTTTCCATGTAATAATTTCGCTGTTTTCCACGAGGAAAATCAGTTGATGAAGTTTTTGTATTAATAAGGAGGACCTTCGAAGTATCAAAAATCCTTCGGAGTAACAGAAAGTCGTTCTAAGGAACGTAGAGTAAGTTCATGAATTCACAAAAAGCCGTTCCAAAGGGAGCGCAGTGTAAGTTTTCTGCTCAAAAGACGTTCCTAAGGGAATGCAGAGCTTATACCGTCTAAGTAAAAGACGAAGAAGCTCCAAAGACGTTCCTAAGGGAATGCAGAGCTTATACCGTCTAAGTAAAAGACGAAGAAGCTCCAAAGACGTTCCTAAGGGAATGCAGAGCTTGCGAATGTATTTTGTGTGTATCTTCGGAACAGACGTCATTTGCATAACATAACATCATCACATCATTTCGCATAGCATAAGCATCATACATCATGTTGCATGCGGCAAAAGAAGGGTACACAGTATTAACCTTCGGAAGAATGATTTGAGAAAGTGCAAATTGTGCAAAGTCACGAGGGAATGCAATGATAATCTTCGGAAAATAGCTTCGGAGGCTGTTTTTACGAAGCATGGACAAGCTTCATCAGAGCAGTATCGAAATTGTATAGCTTCGGAGAATGTTATCATGAAGCATGAATAATTTTAACGGAGAATGTCTTCTTCACGAAGCATGAAAAGAAGGGAAGGTGTTTTTTTCGCCGAAGGCTCAAAAAGGTATGTAGGTAAAGTTTCATGCATCGTAAAGAATTGAATAATGAAAATAAACTTGTATATTACATCCAAATGTACAAAATATTACATAGATCACAATTTAAATGTTTTTTCTAAATAGCATCTAGTCTTCTTTTAATACTGCTTCGGCGGCTTCATTTAGAAGTTGATCAACAACTTTGTCCATAATAGCTTCGGCCATTTCTTTAATTTCATCGTCCCCTTTTGTGTGAGGGTCGGCAGTCGACCCAGCAGCTTCTGAGGGAAGAGAACATTTCTTCATTACTATTACAAACTGTGAGCAGAGTTTGAAACAAAAATTACAACACAATAAGAACGACTAATTAATACCTAATTGCCTTTCGGGCTCCGTACTTTTTTCGGCAGCTTCTGCCACTTTCCTAGCATCGTGGATGCCTTTTTCGCTCCTTTGGATAATTTCTTGTGCCATTCCTCGGCCGCCGTCGTTCCAGATATCAGTAAAAAATTTGCCACCAACCACGCTTGCTTCGGCCGAGGGGTCCTTGATGTCTTCGCAAGATAAGGTAGCTTCGGACTGAGCTAGAAATTTTACATGCTCGCAACCTTTTTTCTCTAAGATAGAAGCAATTCCTCTGGCGCCCGAAAAAGCGCAGATATCACCGCGACTGCTCAGGATCTCCTCGAAGGCCTCTGCTTCGTGACTAATCCATTCCAATGGACCTTCGGGATTACCTCGAGAGAAATTCTCTTCGCTGGAAAAGGCGCCCACGCTGGCGAAGCTGGTTTTAATTTTATTCACGCACTCTATAGATTTAACATAACATTTTCCCTGAGATGCACGAAGCTCTTTAACTCTTAACTCCAATTTGTTGACCATATGATCACTGAGTTCTCGTTTTGTTTCCTCAAGCACGCGCTCCTCTCTAGCTCTAGCCAGCTGTTTCTGAAGATCTTTAATTTCACGCTTTTGGGCTTCGGCCTGGGTTTTTGAAGCAGCTTCGTCCTTCTTTACTTTGTCTACCAGTGTAAGAAGAATTTTATCCTTTTCCAGAGCTTCGTTCCTCAGCTTTATAACTTCTGATCGTAGATTGTTGAATGCAATTTCGTAACTCTCATCTTCGGCACTCTTTTGTGCTCTCAATGCGTTGCTCAGGATTAAACCCTATAAAAAAAGAGAGTCTATATAAGAATATAGGAATGAATTACGTATTAAAAAAGTTTTTTCAAATGCTTAATAACCAAACCTTTAGGCTATTGTATGCAAGACTGTCTGCGAGATCCTCTTTCGTCATGGCGCTTAATCCAGCTTCGAGCTTCGGGAAGCCTATACTCTTAGCCATCTCTCGGCAGACAGATAGTTCTTTATTATCAGGTAGGTAGTATAGGAAGTCATCTTCATTTGTCCCATTGAATATTACTGCCCCCTTCAGATACTTTAGCTCTTTCGCATAATGGTTGGCTTCATAAGTTTCTTCTGCAGATAGTTTCTTCCCCGAAGCATGTCGTATAATGTAATCGTATACGCTGGAGGGAGCTTCGGGGATGGCAGTGTCAATTTCTTCAACTAAAACTGGTTCTGATATTTTTATTGCTTCGGCTTCCAAAGGTTGCTCCTTGTAGGGCACTGAAGGCCCAGCTTCAGCTTCAGCTTGCTGCGTCGAAGTTTCAGTAGAAGCTTCAGCAATTTCAACACTCTTTTTTGAAGTTGTGCTTGAAGACTTAATTGTCTCCAAGACATCTAGCACGTTTACCATTCTTTTCCTTTTTGGGGTCACTGATGGCCCCTTTTGGTTTTTTATTGCTTCGACATTTACCGAAGGACTTAAGATTTCAGACATTTTTGGCTCGTCAACCTTCGGTTTCTTTGATTTTTCCGCTGAAGGCGTTTCAATCTTTTCTTCCATCTTCGGCACTGAAGCTGGTTCGGTAGCTTCAGAGGCCAAAGAGACTTCACCAACGAATTCTGGCACTGTGGCCGGCTCAATAAAGCGTGTCCGATGGGTGAGCACCTTCAACTTTTTTCTTTGAGGTGCTGGCTCACTAGGAGCACCCGTGGTGGCTTCTGTCGCAGGAGAAGTATTTTTCCTTTTGCGACCCAATACCGGATAATGATAGTCAGGGTACATAAACCCGACTGCGTCAAACACACGGTTGAGTCTTTTCTTCTTTCGGCCTCCGAAGGCTGCTGATAGCGCAGTATTTTCGGCCTTCGAATATGCTCCAAGTAGTTCGTCACTTAAAGTTTCAATGCTCTTCAGCCAGTCATCATCAGGTTCAACAAATTTATCTGCATATTTGAATGTGTATTTCAGTCTAACTAGTCCGCCTTCGTCGGACTCTTTAATAGTTTCCTTCGGCATTTCCCACTTTTCTGCAAGTGGCCATACCCTGAAGGCAATGTGCTCTTGGACTAAGTCCCTTGTCCCAATAAAGGAGCAAACTACGCCGAAGGCTCTTTGGCACTCTTCGGCTGCCTCATCCATTTCAACCTTCGGCCTTCGAAGTCCGAAGCGTTGCCAGATTGGGTGCATAATGATACTTTTGACATTATCTTGCGTTGTTAGGTCATTTTTCACATAAAACCATTCAGTCATCCAGGCTCCGGGCCACCTCTTCCGAAAGGTCGGCACAGGGCAGCTTGACCCGGAGCGGGCGCCGAAGCTGTAGCACCCAAAATTGTTGTGATATTGCTCTTTTCCCCAGGGTTTCGTCTCGTACAATAACTCGTGAATGTTGCAGAAGCTTTTAGCGTCTGGTTCCAAACCTTGGCTTCTCACAGCCCAGACAAAAATCCCCATTCTTATGATAGCTTCGGGAGTAAGTTGATGAAGGTAGACTTGAAATGTTTTCAGTACCTCGACAACAAAGTTGCTCAGGGGGAATCGAAGCCCAGCCTTGAGAAAGCTTCGGAAAATCACAACTTCATCTTCTTCGGGGGTGGGAGAAGTCTTTTCTCCAGCGTCAGCCCTCACAATAGATAAATCTCGAAAGTACCGCCCCCTCATATTATCAATATGGCTCTGCTTGATAGTGGTTTTCCCGAAAACCGTGTGGCTTGGCCGCCATGGACGATCTTCGGCCTCTTCACCACCACTCTCCACATCATAGCTGTCGCTATCACCAGTATCTTCGGACAAACCTTCGAGAATCTCCTTGGTGATTTTCTCTGTATTGGTTTCTGCCATCGCTATCAGGAACCCCAGATTCTTCTCCTCCTCGAGACTCAGCTTCGTCTCAGCAGGAATCTTCTTGCCTTCAGACATCTTCGGAAACGCTAAAAAATTGTTCCCGGGGCCAAAGCTTCAAAATCAAAAAGACCAGCAAATCTTAGTGCACAAGAGCTAAAAATTTTAGTGGGCCGAAGCAGATGGCAAGTGTGCGTACCAAATAAGTTTGCGGTGCGATCTTATTTATACGCCCAGAGCGTTGAAAATTGAAAGGCCCCGCTTGTCAGTGAATGTTGCTATTCTAGCAAAGGGAAGGTGTTTTTTCGGACCTTCGGCTCAAGGCCTTCGTCCATATCGCAATCTGAATTTATTATTAACAAATTAATATCGCGAGGGGCTACTGTTGGGGGCCTTCGTCCTCCGAAGGTCCTCAAAAACATGATTTGACAATGTTTTCCAAGTGGATTATGTGAACAGGTATCTTCGGTCTCAGAATTATAAAGCACGGTCAGGACGAAGCTTGAACCAGACGAAGGACGAGCGCAGCCGAAGCTGTGCGCAGAGAAGCTTCGTCGCGACAGCAGAGGGGGGAACCGACTTAAAGATGAAAAGACTGCGTGAGCCTTGACGAATTTCCATAAGCCATTAGCAAATGTAATGGACATGGATGTAATTTTACGTGGGCTGCGTCCCGCGTCTATAAATAGATGAACAGTACTCCCATACTGTTCACGCTGACTTGGCATTGGCTTTTGCGTCACGCTTGTACTTTTTACCTTCTCTCAGGACCGAAGGTACATTTGTAATTTGAAATCATTTCTATTTCTCCATGTTAATAAAATAGAAATGATTCTATGTTGACGTTTATATTTCACGCTTTATATGAATCCTTCGGCATTACTTATTATATTTACGAAGGTATGTTTCTTATGACCTTCGTCCTAAAATCATTATTTCCCGAAGGGGTATAATGTTTCGAAGGACGAAGGATCTTAGTGTTTAACACTTTTTATGTTGCCTTGTTCTTAACTCGAAGCATTTGAGAACAAGTCCCCAACAAAATGTTTCCAAACCATCTACATCTACTGTCGAGCATGTTTCCATTTGTACTAGATGTAGAGATGTTAATATAGAAGCTATGAATGATCACCTTGCCATGATTAAACAAAAAAATGATCACATAGCTAAATTAACTGCTAAAATTGCCGAGCATGAGCTCGAAAATGAAAAATTTAAATTTGCTCGTAGCATGCTTTATAATGGGAGACACCCTGGCATTAAGGATGACATTGGTTTTCAACAGGGGAGCAATGTCAAGCTTAATGCCCCTAAAAGATTGTCTAATTTTGTTAAGGGCAAGGCTCCCATGGTTTAGGATAGTGAAGGCTACATTTTATATCCTGCAAACTATCCCAAACATAAGATTAGGAAGTGTTGGGGGCCTTCGTCTTCCGAAGGTCCTCAAAAACATGATTTAACAATGTTTCCCGAGTGTAATATATGAACAGGTGCCTTCGGACTCGGATCAGAACCACGCAGTGTGAAAAGCACGAACAATGCGAAGGTTGACGCAACGCCGAAGCTACGCGCAAGAGAGCTTCGGCA
The DNA here is from genome assembly GCA_029449295.1 of Zea luxurians. NCBI lineage: Eukaryota > Viridiplantae > Streptophyta > Magnoliopsida > Poales > Poaceae > Zea > Zea luxurians. Next base: position 7,561,156 of record JAOPSE010000109.1, read on the forward strand.
TAACGGCAAAAAAGGGAACCGACTTAAAAGGGAAAAGGCTATTTAGACCTCAGTGGACTACCTTAAAGTCATTAGCAAATGTGAAGGGCATGGATGTAATTTTACACGGGCTGTGTCCCGTGCCTATAAATAGATGAACAGTACCCCCGTACTGTTCACGCTGACTTGTACTCATTTTTGCGTCACGCTTGTACTTTCATTTTCTGTCAAGCCGAAGTACAAATGTAATTCAATATTGTCATTATTCATTTGTCCATTTATGATTATATAACAAGAAATGTGTATGATAATGTTATATGTTTGTTCACATTATCCCTTATGTTTTACATGCTTCATTCGCCCTTGATATGCTTATATATATATATATATATATATATATATATATATATTGAGATGATGAAGGTATGTCCTTCATGACCTTCGTCCGTAGATCAATATATCCTTAGGGGAATGTTGGAACTCGTTTTCCTAGGCGAGTTGATCCAACGTGGGAGTGAAAGCGATGTAAACAAGGTTTCAACTTGAGATGGCAGTAGCTCTGTTAATCTGGCCTCTCAAGGGCACTGTGCGGGGGTATTTATAGGTGTCTGAGTGCCCAGCGTCAAGGATTAAGGACGCATGTGCCCTCAGGTGCCTAGGTTCCCCCTGGAATATTCTCATTAAAGCAGGGTTACAGACTGTAATAATAGAAAAACCTTTACAATTTGAGCCCGTACTGCGCAGTGATAGCGCGGGGCCTGTTATGACGGGCCGGATTGCACGTGGGCTCCAGTGTTGGGCGACGCCGCGGGATGGGGCGACCTTGCCATAGGTCTTCGTCCTTCGGCGTGCCGGACGAAGAGCGAAGACTGTCGGTCGTCATCTCTGTTGGCGCAGCGAGACTGGCGAAGGCATCGAGCGAAGGGTAGCGTCTTCGCCTTCACCCCAATATTTGCCCTCCGAGGGACCAGTTCGACCAAGTCATCTGGTGCCGAAGGCGTCGCTAGATGGTGGAGACGCTGCCCTCGCTCGAAGTGGTTCCGCGGGGGTTTTTGACATGATCGTTGATTGACGCCGTACTGTTGGATTGCGGGTTTCCCGAAGCGCCGCGCCCTGTGTATAAAAAGGGGGGCGGGGGGCGGCGCGTTTTGAACTTTATCTTTCCGCGCTCCGCGAAAACCCTAACTTCCTTCTCAAACCGCTTGCTGCTCGTCTGCCCTCATTGCTCTTGCTCGTCGGAGATCTGGCCCGTGTGAAGCAGACCGCCCGCCGCCGCCGACGGTACGTAGCCATGCCATCCTCTTCCTCTTCTGCTGCCGATACACCGCCGGCCGGCGCGTCGTCCGAGGAGACGCTGAGCAATGTGGCGGCGGAGGAGTTGCGCACCGGCGACACAGTGGAGTTCGGCGTGTCGCGGATGTCCTCGGTCCGTGTGCAAGACATGCAACAGCTTGGGTATTTTGGCGGCGGAGTGGCACGTGTCCCGAGGGTAGAGGAGGTCCCCGAGCCAGAAGGCGAGTTGGTCGTCTTCGAGGCTTTTTTCTTCGCTGGCCTTCGTCTGCCCGCGCATCGATTTGTGGGGGAAGTTCTGCGTAGATTCGACGTCCAGGTCCACCAGCTGACACCGAATGCCGTGGTGGCCCTGGCAAAATATGTCTGGGCAACGACTTCATACGGCGGGCAGCCCTCGGTCGAAGTCTTCGCGAAGCATTATTGTCTGCATTGGCAGAAAAGGAAATCGGAAATAAGATTGCTCAATTTGGATCTTGCACATTTACGCCGAAGACCGGCAAGACTTCGATGGAAGTCGTTGAGTTGGTTCCCTGCGCCCGCAATAAATGGGGCAACTGGTGGGAATTTTGGTTCTATGTTGCCGAAGGCACAGTCGAAGACCATCCGGGGCTCCCCGTGGCCGTCATGTGTTCGCATTATTACTCAGCGTACCCGCAGTTTGAGGTAGCGGAGGAGGATGAAGACGAAGGGGCCCTGCGGTGCGCGGCCCGCATGAGTAGCGGACGTGATCTGGTTGAGGAGTTTGTCGGGTATGGGGTATGGCCCTTGGCGCGTGGCTGGGCGCTGGGCGAAGTATGCCCTCGCCAGATGCCTTCCCATGGCGGGATGCTGGTGCGGAGTCCTGCCTTCGCACTGGATTTGCATGGCCGAGATCCCGCCGCATTCATGCGTGAGGCAGAGGATGGGGCGGTGCGAATTGTTGGTCGCTACGTGCCAAAGACGGAGGCCCAGCGGAGTTGGGATATACGCGGAACCAACGACTGCCTGAATAGGGTCTTCGAGTTGAATTGTTTGCCGTATGGCGGTTATCCCGGGCAAGACGTTGTCGACCGCCGTGGGAAAAACCGGCGGCTGAGACTGAAGACGACCCCGCGCCGGAGGCCGCCCCATCCACTAAGAAGAGGAAGCTAGGTACTGTGATGGGAGAACTAGGGGTCTCCGATAGTTTTGCTATGGAGTTGATGAGGACATGCGCGGCCCCCGGGGGAAGGATGTCTTCGCCCGAGCTCCGGGAGTCTTCGGCGCGGATGCTGGAAGTTACCGGGGGTCGATGGCCTAAGAACGTTCCTATCCCCCGCGCGGCCGGCGAAGACTTCTTTACGTCTCGCATGGCTCGTGACTTGAGAGTGTTTCCTTACGGATGGAATATTGCTGTTGTTGTGTCGGCAGTGATGAACAAGGATCGTTAGGAAGCTGCGCAGAAGCGCCGGGCGGTCATCAGGCTTCCCGAGGCTAGGCCAAAGAGGGCGCGTGGGACTACGAAGGCTACCGCCCCCGGTGGTAGCCAGCCGACGCTGGCGGCGAAGCCTGCCGCCCCTGGGTCTAGCAAGGTGCTGGAGAGCGTGAAGGCGGCCGGCGCCGGCGGAACCAAGTCTGCCCCGGCCGGAGCTGCGAAGGCCCGGGAATTGCCTTCGCCGGGGAAAACGCATTGCCGACTTCGGCACGAATATTAGTGTGGACGATTATCTCGTTGGTAAGTTTTTTTTAACTGGTGATACGTTGCAGAATCGGGTGAGGGGCAACTTGTTGTTGTTCTACCTGTGTTGGCGACCACGGTGTCTGCCGTGGTGCCTGGGGTGAAGGGCAGCACTCTCAGCGCTGGCGACGAGATTTCGGCGGTCGCTGCCGTCAAGGACGAAGCGGGCACTGTGTCCTGCCGGTTGAGGGAGGCGTCGCAGCAGCTGAGTCAAGTAAGTTGAGCTGGACTTCGGTGTTTACCGCTTTCATGGGGATTGTGGTCTCATGTGTGTCTGTTAGGCGGTCGACTTCGCCAACCGTGTGGCGTCGGGGGGGCCCTTACTGTAGATGTATCTACCGAAGTCGAGAGACTTCGGGCGCAGCATGCTGACACCATCCGGGAAAAGTCGGCTGCGGATAGCAAGTGCCGCAAGCTGGCGGAGAAGGTGGATGCCGTGGAGGGCGAGAGGACGGACCTCCGGCGCCAGCTGGTGGAGGAGAGGAGGGAGGCCAACCAGGCCATCGCCAAGGCACAGGCGGCGCAGGCGGAGGACAAATTGGCGCGGGTCGAGGGGAGTCTTGCCAGCCAGCATGCCGAGGAATGAGAGGTGCGGTTCAACGCTTTGCAGGCCCGCATGGAGAGGGTCGAGGCCTCTACACGCTCGGAGGTTGAGCGGACGCGCAAACAGCTCGTGGACTCGTACCACGAGCTGGGCGCGCGGACTGCTGACTTCGAAGTGCCCGACCGAGAGGCGGGCCTTCGCTTCCTCGAGTGGCTGCAAGAGGAATTGTTGGCGCTCCCGACCATCGTGGAGGGATTTATGTCCTTTGCCTCCCTCGTCACCTGCGAAGGGGCATTTAACGCGCTGTCCCGCGAGGGGTGCAGTCACTATGAGGTCTTCGACCGATCTGATGAAGATTTTAGGCGCGAGATTTATAAAGTCGAAGACCCTATGGTGAAGGACTCCGTGGGGGCCCTCTTCGACCGGATGTGGGGCCCCTACGGTCGGGAGGTGGTCAGGGAGCGGTCTGACCGGGCGAGGGATCAGGTAAAGTTTGTCTTGTGTATGGTGTCGTTGAATGTGGGTATACGTGGGCTTTGCTGAATCGGTGTGCTATGTTGTAGATGGCGCGTGCCGAGGACGTGGAGGACTTCGGACCCCTGAACCGCGCGCAGCCCGAAGCGGAGGCCAACCCGGTTGTGGCCGAGGCTGAAGTCGACCCGGCACCACCCCCAGAAACCGGTGAAGGCTCCCTCGCTGCCCCTGCGGCTGCTGTGTCCGGTGGAGGCTCGTTGCCAGCCACTGCGCCGATGGTGGTGAATCCCCCAAAGGCGGCGACGGAGCTGGCAGCGGAGGATCCCCCGAAGGCGGCGACGGAGCCGGCAGCGGAGGATCCCATGGCGGCGGCTGGGTCTTCGCAGGTGGCTTAGTGGGTGTGGGGTAGTTAGAGAATTTTGGCTATGTTACTGAACCTTGGTTGCTGCGCAGGTTCAGGATTTTAGGCCTGCGCACGCAACCGCTACTGCTAATTTTGTGGCGGCTTCGACCGTGGCCGCTGGAAATGAATCGGATGAGTCTGCATTTAAGTTTTCTGATTTTGATGACTCTGGGAGTTCGGTTGAGTGGATGGAAGAGTCTTCGGATGTGGACTTGGATTACTTTGCGGCCTTGGATGTGGCTGCAGCGGAGGCTTCTCCGCATGTTACAGATGCTGAAGTTTTGCCTGGTCCGAGTGCTGAGCGTAGGCGGCGAAGGGCGGTGGCAAAGCGTAGAGTGAGTGAAGTGGATGGCGGTCGGCTTCGTGTGGGTAGGGCTGGCAAGCGGGAATTGTTGTCCTCGCCGGTTGGGGCGAGTGTAGGTGAGGGGGAGTTGCGAAGTCTTTTTGATGGTGAGGAACTTAGGATAATGCTATTTAACTATAGGGAGATGGGAATCATTCCGAAGGTTGAACCAATGTAAGGTGTGATGCCCTCGTTGTACATATGTAACTATAGTTTGTATGATGTGGCTGTGCGCCTTCGCGCATCCGGCTGTGTCCATAGGGGCGTTGCGCACTTGGTCTAACACGTTTATTATGTCGGTCCGGCTGCGCCTGTGGTCGGTCTTTGCGCGGACAGTTTCTTGGTGTAGACTTTTGCACGGATAGTCTTTTGAGGAAGACTTCGGTTTTGCGCATTTGTTGTGCTAGTCCGGCTGCACCCTTAGGCGACTTTTGCACGGATAGTCTTTTGAGGAAGACTTCGATTTTGCGCACTTGTTGTGCTAGTCCGGCTACACCCTTAGGCGGCTTTTGCACGGATAGTCTTTTGAGGAAGACTTCGATTTTGCGCACTTGTTGTGCTAGTCCGGCTGCACACTTAGGCGGCTTTTGCACGGATAGTCTTTTGAGGAAGACTTCGATTTTGCACACTTGTTGTGCTAGTCCGGCTGCACCCTTAGGCGGCTTTTGCACGGGTAGTCTTTTTGAGGAAGACTTCGATTTTGCACACTTGTTGTGCTAGTCCGGCTGCACCCTTAGGCGGCTTTTGCACGGATAGTCTTTTTGAGGAAGACTTCGATTTTGCACACTTGTTGTGCTAGTCCGGCTGCACCCTTAGGCGGCTTTTGCACGGATAGTCTTTTTGAGGAAGACTTCGATTTTGTGCACTTGTTGTGCTAGTCCGGCTGCACCCTTAGGCGACTTTTGCGCGGATTGTCGCACGCGAGGGTAGCTAGCGCTGCCCCTCGCGGTGACTTTGTATTGGTCGAATGTCGAAGACCGTCGATGCGGTCTTTTTTCGACGTAGATTTTTGCGGGGGATTTTTCGCTTGTATATTACATGGCTCCGCCTCGTTAAAAACCTCACCCCCCGGGAGGAAAAGAGTGCGGGCCAGAATAAAATTGTTTTGCGAATTACAAGGGCGAGCTGGCCCTGAGGAGTCAAACAAAAAATTTGCAGAGATTATCAATGTTCTAGGAATGCTCCAAGTCCTCGCCGGATGGCGTTGCGAGCCTGTATGCGTTAGGGGACGCCTTCGTCTTGACGATGAAAGGGCCCTCCCACTTGGGCTCCAGCTTGCACCGGGACTCTGTCCGAGCTGTCCGGACGAGTATGAGGTCTCCTTCGCTGAATTCCCTCGGGATGACTGTGTGGTCACGCCATGCTTTTGTTTGGGCTTGGTATTTGTTTAGAGCCTGTAGGGCGAAGACGCGGTCTCCATCGATGAGGTCCTTCGAAGTGGGCTCGTCCACGTCGGGGACAGCTGGTGGGACTGTCCGTGGGGACCCATGTTTTATTTCTTGCAGGGTCATGGCCTCCGATCCATATAGAAGGCGGAAAGGGGTGAACCCAGTCGCCCTGCACTCAGTCGTGTTTAATGCCCAGACTGCTTCAGGTAACAAATCGGCCCACTTGCCCTTTTTATCGTCGAGGAGCATCTTCTTGACAACTGTGAAAATTTTGCCATTTGCGCGTTCCACAACTCCGTTGGATTGCGGGTGGTATACTGAGGCGAAGGCAAGCTTGGTGCCAATGGAGAAGCAGAAATCCTTGAAGTCTTGGCTGTCAAATTGCTTGCCATTGTCAACTGTGAGTTCGGACGGGACTCCGAAGCGGCAAACAATGTTTTGCCAGAAGAATTTCTGGGCAGTCTTCGATGTTATTGTGGATACAGCCCTCGCCTCGATCCATTTGGTAAAATATTCGATAGCGACGAAGGTGAACTTGAGGTTCCCTTGGGCCGTGGGTAGGGGCCCGATGATGTCCAGTCCCTAGCGCTGAAGAGGCCATGTGTGGGCGATTAGCTTCGTGAACTGCGAAGGGCTTCCCGATCGTGGAGAAAATTTATGGCAGGCTTCGCAGGACCTTGTGACCCGATTTGCGGCGCAGATCATGGCGGGCCAGTAGAAACCTTGACGGATTACCTTTGCGGCTAGTGCCCTGGGCCCTGCGTGAGAGCCGCAAGTCCCGTTGTGGACTTCGCGCAAAATTTGGACGCCTTCGGTCTCGGTGACACATTTAAGCATGGGTTGACTGACCCCCTTCTTGTAAAGCTGTCCTTCAATTAGTGCGAAGTCCCGGCTTCGATGTTTGAGGCGCTTGGCCTCATTGATGTCGGTTGGATGATAGTACCCCTGTAGGAACAGGGTTATTGGTGCCTGCCAGTCTTCGGTCATGATAAGGTTGACTATGCGGTGGCCCTCGCTGTCATTGGTTATTTGGAGCCCCTCTAGGCTGCGGACGGCTGGCGTGCCGATGACATGGTAGAATACGTCGGAGGGCAGGGCCTCGCCTCGGGCGGCTGCCTTGGCCAACGCGTCGGCCTCCTCATTCTTGGCACGGTCCACATGCTGCAAGGTGAAACCTTTGAATTGCCTCTCGAGGCTACGGATAGCTGCGAGGTACTGCATAAGTGCGGAGTCCTTCGCTGTGTAGTCTTTCTCGACCTGGCCGGCGACTACCTTGGAGTCTGTTCTGATGATGCAGGTGGTGACGCCAAGGGCCCTCAGCTTGCGAAGGCCGAGGATGATAGCTTCATATTCTGCTATGTTGTTAGTGCATCTGTCAGACTCCAAAGCAAAACTGAGGCATGCTGCGTATCTGTGCTTGACCCCTGTGGGTGAAGTAATGACTGCAGCGGCGCCTGCCCCCACATGGCACCATGCGCCGTCGCAATGGATTGTCCACACCTTCTCTACGGACGGGTCCGGCTGTGTTATTGGCCCAGTCCAGTCAACGACGAAGTCTGCTAGGACTTGTGACTTGATGGCTGTCCTGGGTTCAAATGTGATGTGGTAGCCGGAGAGTTCGGCTGCCCATTTGGCAATCCGCACCGATGCCTCCGGGTTTCTGAATAATTCGCCGAGTCCCCTATCTGAGGTAACCCGGACCTTGAATGCTTCAAAATAATGGCGCAATTTGCGCGAGGCCATAACAACTGCATAGGCTATTTTTTCCAGTTCCATCATATTACATTTGGATGTCGTAAGTACTTCGGAGACATAATAAACTGGACATTGCCTGATTGTGCCCTCTCTGCTCTGCTCTTGAACCAGCGCTGCGCTGACCGCATGCGGCGAAGCCACGACGTAGAGCAACAGGAGTAGCGAGGGGTCGGGGCTTGTAAGAATGGCCAATTCTGACAGGTACGGCTTCAACGAAGCGAAGGCCGCTACCTGCTCTAGCCCCCATGAGAAGTCTTTTGCGCCGCGGAGTGTTTTGAGGAAAGGGAGGCTTCGCTCTGCGGATTTGGAGATGAATCTGTTGAGGGCAGCCAACCTGCCTGTCAGTCGTTGCACATCTCTGGCTGACTGCGGGGGCGTCATATTGATGATAGCCTGGATTTTGGTTGGATTGGCTTCAATCCCGCGGTGTGACACCAGGTAGCCCAAGATTTTCCCCTAGCGAACACCGAAAACGCACTTTTCGGGGTTCAGGCAAAGTCGTGTGTCCCGCATGTTCGCAAATGTTTCGGCGAGGTCGGCCAGATGGTTTTCCTTGCTTCTGCTGGCCACGACGATGTCGTCCACATATGTGAATATATTCCTGCCAACTTGGCCCTCGAGCACCGTTTTGGTGAGCCGAGAGAAAGTGGACCTAGCGTTCTTAAGTCCCTCCGGCATTCTGATGAAACAATACGTGCTGAAGGGTGTTATGAAGCTGGTGCTCGCCTTGTCCTCCTCCTTCATGTATATTTGGTGGTAGCCGGAGAAGCAATCGAGGAGTGACATGACTTCGCACCCGGCCGCACTATCAACAATTTTGTCGATCCGAGGCAGTGGGAAGTTATCCTTGGGGCAGGCCTTGTTAAGACTGATGAAATCGATACACATTCGCCATTTCCGCTCTTCTTCTGCACCATCACTATGTTGGCGAGCCATGTAGGGTAGGCAATTGGCTCGATAAATTTGGCCTCCAGCAGGCGATGTACCTCGGCCTTGGCGGCCTCTGTCTTCTCGTCGGACATCTTGCGCAGCCGCTGTTTCTTCGGCCTTACCGAAGGGTCAATTCCCAAGCTGTGTTCGATGATGGAGCGACTGACTCCGACTAGGTCGAGGGCGGACCAGGCGAAGACGTCTTTATTCTTGGACAGGCAGCAGAGGAGTCTCTCCTCATCATGCGAAGTGAGGTCTTCACTGATGGTGACCGTCTGCCTGGGCGTGGCCTGGTCGAGGGGAACAGTCTTGGTCCCGTCGTTGCTCTGCAGCTGTGCTTTGTCGTGTTCTTTGTCAGTTGGGCTGGCAGACGCGGGGACCTCGCGCTGGGCCGTGAGGCAGTGCACGTTTCTTTGTCCGGGGACGAAGTCTCGTTCTATGTTACGCGCAGCCTGCTGGTTGCTGTAGACCGTGATGGCGCCTTGCGGACCTGGTATCTTCATGCACAGGTAAAGTCCGTGAATGGCTGCCTCAAACTTGTTGATGGAGCCCCGACCCATTATGGCGTTGTACGGGTACACCATGTCGACGATGTCGAATGTGACTTGCTCACTTCGGGCATTGGGTGCTACACCGAAGGAGAGAGGTAACTCTATTTTGCCGACAGGAAAGGTGCCCTTGCCGCCGAAGCCGTACAGTGGGTTGTCCGAAGGCTTGAGCAGGCTGTGGCTTATGCCCATGCGATCAAAGGCATGGAGGAAGATGATATCCGCCTGGCTGCCATTGTCGACTAAGACTTTATGCAGGTCCCAGCCTGCCACGCTGTAGTTGATAACCATGGCGTCGATGTGGGGTGCGCTGCGCAGATTGACGTCTCGGGTGTCGAAGGTTAGTGGCACATGGGACCACTTTGTCTGCACGACTGGGCCTATGACGGCGACGTGGTTGACGCTACGGTAATGGTCCCTCTTCTGCCGCTTTGTGTCGAAATCAGCGCTGGACCCCCCAGTGATCATATGAATGACTCCGCGATACGGCTGATCAGCGAAGTCCTCTTGCTTTGGGGCGTGGGGGTGGTGGATGTTTTGTTGTTGCTGGTGTGGAGGTGGGGTGGGGAGGTACGATTTGTACCTCCTGGTGGTGTTGGTATGCGTGGTGTGGTGGATGCGGAGCGGGGCCGTTGATGTATGGCGGAGGGGGTTGCTAATATGTGTGCGCGACAACTCTAGGGTTGTCGGCTGGTTGGGCCCGTGCCATCCGGTCTCTGGTGGCCTTCGTCTCTGGGCAGTCTCTGGTAGGGTGGGCGCAGTCTTCGCCGTGGAACAGGCAGTAAAATCTGCACGGCTGCTGCGCACGTCCCCGTCCCCGATCACGAGTTCCGTTCCCGCGGCCCTAGGGGGATACTCCTGGCGGTGAGGGGCCTCGCCAGCGGGGTGCTGGTTGGCGATGTTGTGCACTTGTTGCTGATTGCGGCTGTCCCGACCGGAGTCTGGCTGCGAAGGCCTCGTCCACGTGCGGCTGGACTATGGAGTGTCTTTGGGTTTCCTCTGAGACTCGACTTTGCGCTGGTGGAGCTCTTCAGATCTGGCATATTTTTCAAATAGCTGATACAACTCCTGGAGGTTCTTGGGTGGATCCCTGATGCAGTGGCTGTAAAGGACGCCGGCCCGAAGGCCACTGATGGCGTAGTGGAAGGCGATTTGGTCATCGACCGAAGGCAGTTGTGACTTGAGGGTCAGAAACTTGCGGTAGTACTCCCGCAGAGTCTCTTTTTCCAGCTGCTTGCAGAGTGAAAGTTCGGCCAAGGCGTCGGTGTCTGGGCGTTACCCTTGGAAGTTGAGCAAGAATTTGTCCCGGAGACTTCTCCAGGAGTCGATGGACAATGGCGGCAACCTGGTGTACCAGGTGAGGGCTGGGCCTTCGAGAGCGATGATAAATGACTTGGCCATCGTGGCGTCGTCCCCTCCGGATGATGCAACGGCGACCTGATAGCTCATGATGTACTGTGCTGGGTCAGTGCTGCCGTTGTACTTGGGATAGGTCCCTGCCCTGAAGTTGGCGGGCCATGGTGACACCTACAGGTGAGGCGCCAGGGGACTTCGCTCGTCAAGATAGTTGACGCCTTGGAATGCCGCAGCGTGTGGGACGGCGTGTCCGCGCTGAGGGATGAACAGGTCTTCAATTTGTGCGCGCTGTTGGAGGGGTGGGCTGTGTTGCAGGCCGAGTTGGCCTTCGCTCTGCATGAGGGCGATCTCTTGTTCAAGCTCCTGAGCCTTCTGCTCTTCGTCGTGTATCATCTGTCGCACCTTGGCTTGTGCGGACACGCGTTGGCGCTTGGCCTCGAGGATCTCTTTTTGCTTCTGGAGGTTGCGGTTCTTGATGCGCAAGGCGCGCAGTTGTAGCTTTCTTCTGTCGAAACGCCGATGACTTCGCCGTCCTCGGTGGCGTCCGCGCCCTCTGGTGGAGCGAAGCCTGGGGGAAGTTGTGGTTGTCCTCCAGAGCTGTAGGTGCGGAGACTGCCTTCGGGAGTGGGTTGCTCGTTGCGCTGCCTCTTGCTGAGTGCGTCGTCTTCGCAGGCCTCTTGGTGGGTGGTGTCTACAAGGGCCTTGCCCTTTTTCTCGGCCAGCAGTGCTGCCTTCGCAGCCTCATCAGCCTTCGAGGTAGCTCTCTTGGTGCCATCGCGGGTGGTTTTTTTGTAGCATGAACGATGGGTGCCAAATGTTGGAACTCATTTTCCTAGGCGAGTTGATCCAACGTGGGAGTGAAAGCGATGTAAACAAGGTTTCAACTTGAGATGGCAAGAGCTCTGTTAATCTGGCCTCTCAAGGGCACTGTGCGGGGGTATTTATAGGTGTCTGAGTGCCCAGCGTCAAGGATTAAGGACGCATGTGCCCTCAGGTGCCTAGGTTCCCCCTAGAATATTCTCATTAAAGCAGGGTTACAGACTGTAATAACAGAAAAACCTTTACAATTTGAGCCCGTACTGCGCAGTGATAGCGCGGGGCCCGTTATGACAGGCCGGATTACACGTGGGCTCCAGTGTTGGGCGACGCCACGGGATGGGGCGACCTTGCCATACGTCTTCGTCCTTCGGCATGTCGGACGAAGAGCGAAGACTGCCGGTCATCGTCTCCATTGGCGCAGCGAGACTGGCGAAGGCATCGAGCGAAGGGTAGCGTCTTCGCCTTCGCTCCAACAGGGAATAATGTTCCGAAGGACGAAGGGCATTAACAAATAACCTGTTTTTGTGTTCCCTTGTTCTCAATTTATAGCATTTGAGAACAAGTCCCCAACATTGGCGCCCACCTCCGGTGAACCTTTTCGACCGCCTTTGGCAAGCACTGACCTTCGTCATGCCACCGAAGAAAGCTTCAGCGCCAGGGGCTGCCGCACTGCAGCCACTGGACCCAAATCAGGAGACCCTTTCTCTTCGAGAGGCCCGAAGCCAGAAGAGGAAGGCCACTAGTCCAACACTCTAGGAGGAGTTGGACCAGGAAATCAAAAACATGGAGATAATCCATCAGCAAGTACAAAGGAAGAAGGAGAAGATGGCCCGACTGGCTGATCTTCAAAGGCAGATCGACGAAGCCATTGAAGAAGTACGCCATCTTTCTCAAGACGAACAAGATCGAAGGCCCCAACACAGGGAGCTTCATCAAGAAGGCTTGTTCAACGACGAAGGATGGTATGATGATTTTAATCATGATACCTTTACTATTGATGATGCTTCTCCCTTAGCAGCAGAACTGCAGGCTATCCCATGGCCCCCATCATACAAGCCACCTCAGCTTCCCATGTATGATGGGCATTCAGACCCGAAGCAGTTTTTGATGAGTTATGAAGCAACTATATCTTCATATGGAGGCAATGCAGCTGTCATGGCCAAGTCCTTCGTCATGGCAGTTCGGAATGTGGCCCAAACATGGTATTCTTCTCTTCGGCCAGGGACCATTACTTCATGGCAGAAGCTCAATGATATGCTGGTGACAAGTTTCCAAGGCTTTCGGATGAAGCCAGTCACAGCTCAGGCCTTGTTTCAATGCAAGCAAGATCATGAGGAGTACCTCCAGGCATATGTCCGAAGGTTCTTGCGTCTTAGAGCACAAGCGCCTACAGTGCCCAATGAAATTGTCATTGAGGCCATGATTAAGGGGCTTCGTCCAGGATCTACTACTCAATATTTCGCTAGAAAGCCCCCACAGACTCTGGAGAAGCTGCTTCAGAAGATGGATGAGTACATCCGGGCTGACAATGACTTCTGCCAAAGAAGGAAGGAAGCATACAGGTTCTCTGAAATGACTAGGGGCTTCGGAGGAAGAATCCACCCAAGGCACGTCAGGTCAATTCACAACTCCACCCAGAGTGATGACAGAGGAAGTCAACAGCAGAGGCCGCAATATTCTTCGCAAGCTTCGGGGCAGCAACAAAGCTCTTTCCGGCCGCCAGCTCCAAGAGGCAGAGGCGCCAGGGGCTTCGGAGGAAGATATGGGGACCAGCCCAGGAAGATCTATTGCTTATTCTGTGGTGAAGACAAGGGCCACAATACAAGAACGTGTCAAATCACCATCCAAAAGCAAAAAGAGATTGCAGAAGCCGAAGCCCGGCAAAGTCAACCGAAGCAGGTCCTGCACACTGCTTCGTGTCTTTCACCCTACATACCAGAATATGTGGGTAATCATCCCACAACTTTTGTTGCTTCGGCTAGTCAGCCGCAAGTTTCTTGGCCACAACTTCCACCCCCGCCGCCACTACAACCTGCCTACTCACGAGGTCAGCAGCCAGAAGGGAGCCAACAGACCCATCAGCAGCGAGATTTCAGGGAGGGGTCCAAAGCTCGCACAGTTAATAGTATTGTGCCAGAATCAAAACACATATATTGAGAGATATCCTACCTCTGGCACAGTTTTGCATTCGCTGTCATTTTCTTTTTAAATAAGGAACAATCAATGTAAACCTAGTTTTCTTGTCATTTTTAATTTCCTGTATTAGCTTTGTTTATGTCAAAATGAAATATACCTTCGTCACAGACTTACGAGAATGCCGAAGCTACAAAGAGATATTCCTTCAGGAATGCAGAGCTAAAAATCGCAGTGAAAGTTTCACCGAAGCGACAAAAAGTCGTTCTTAAAGAGCGCAACGTAAGTTTGCCGAAACTTCAAAAAGTCGTTCCCAAGGGAGTGCAGTGTAAGTTTTCTGCTCAAAAGTCGTTCCAAAGGGAATGCAGAGCCAAATACCGCCGAAATATAAGGCGAAGCGCGAAAAGTCAACGCGAATACCGTCGAAATAGAAGGCGAAGAAGTTCAAAAGATGTTCCTTAGGGGATGCAGAACTTACACCGAAAAATAAGCGGTGAAGCTAAAAAATAAATGGCAAAGAGATTTTCGATGATTACTAAGGGGACGCAGATATCGTGTTTCAACGTGGGTATGTGTCTTTGGCATTAGCATCATTCTTTGCATCATATCATCTCATCATATTGCATAACATCACATCATACATCATATCACATCAATGACATCAATTACAAATGAGGCCAATCTTTGGAGAATGCTTTACAAAAAAAAATGGAAAGATGCCAAGGCACAAAGTAAGCTGAGAATTACAGCTTCATCAGTTCTGATGTGGAAGGAGGAATCTATTGTTTATGAAGTATTGATGATTTTACAAAATGTGGATGATTCTTACGAGGCATCAAAACTCTTCTTTACGAAGCATGAAAAGAAGGGAAGGTGTTTTTTTCGCCGAAGGCTCAAAACGGTATGTACATAAAGTTTCATGCATCGCAAAGAACTGAATTACAAACCATTCATATATTACATTCAAATCTATAAGCACCAAATATTACAAACATAGTTCAGCAAATGTTACATTAATATTCTAGAAATGTTTTTACAATAGCTACTCTTCTTCCTTCAGAACTTTTTTTGCAGCTTCGGTTAGCAGTTTGGTAACAACTTCATCTACAATAGCTTCGGCCATATTAATAATTTCCATTCCTTTCTTTGTCTCCAGTTTGGCCAGTGGGTTGAATGGTTCTGGGGGAGGAGATAGTTTAGCTGCGGTAGAAGACATAAATTAGTTCGAAGTCACAAAAATAAACAACAAAGCTAAAAGTCATTAAGTAATACCTATCCGTTTCTCGAGTTCCGCAGCTTTTTCAGCTTCTTTCGTTGCTTCTCGAGCGTCATGAATATCTTTTTCGCCCTTCTTTATTATTTCATGAGCCATCCCTCGGTCGCCATTTTCCCAGATATCAGTGAAAAATTTTCTGCCTATTAAACTCGCTTCGGCCGAGAGGTCCTTCGTATCGTTAACAGAGAAGGCAGCTTCGGCCTAGGCCAATGTTTTAACATGTTCGCAACCTGCCTTCTCCAAAACGGCTGCAACTCCCCTAGCACTAGAGAATGCACAGACGTCCCCGCGGTCACTCAAAATCTCCTCAAAAGCTTCGGCTTCACTACTGATCCACTCGATGACGCCCTCAGGGTCGCCTCGTATGAAGTTGTCTTCGTTTGAGTACGCGCCCACGTTGGCGAAGCTAATCTTTATCTTTTTTACATATTCCACGGATTTTTCAAAACATCTTTATTTTGATGTGCGAAGCTCTGCAACCGTTTTTTCAAAATAATTTTTCCAGTATTCGCTGGCATCTCGATCAGCTTCGGCAACAGCATTTTAATTTGGCCTCGGCTAACTGTTTTCGAAGGTCTTCGATTTCACTTTTCTGGGCCTCAGCTTGAACTTTGGAACTAGCTTCGTCTTCTTTTATCTTGTTTACCAATGAAATTAATATTTTATCCTTTTCAAGGCCTTCGTTCCTTAGTTCAATCACCTCTGAACGAAGGTTGTTCAGAGCCATTGTGCACCCTTCATCTTCGATATTTTTCTGTGCCCTGAGGGCATTGCTAAGAATCAAGCCCTGCAAAAGGAGTATAGTATTAAGTATAAACAAGTGAAATAATTCGTTTTTAAATACAAAAATTGATTTTCGTACCTTTATACTATTATATGCCAAACTGTCGGCCAATTCATCCTTCGACAGTACTGAGAGGCCGTCTTCTAACGTTGGGAACCCAAAGCTTCTACCCATCTCCCGACAAACAGATATCTCTTTGCTATCCGGGAGACAGTACAAAAAATCTTCTCCGCTGCCGTTAAACACTAATGCCCCCTTCGGATATTTCAGCTTCTGGGCATAGTGTTGAGCTTCTCGTTCTTCTTCTTTAGAGAGTCTTTTTCCCGAAGCATGACGGATAATATATTCAATACTTTCTTTTAAAGCTTCGGGAGCAGGAGCGGCAACTTTTTTAGGCAAAGTATGTTCTATAACCTCTTCCTCTGCTGCCTTCTCTTCAATTTCCGAGAGTTTTTCTCAGCAGGCTCTGAAGGCCCAGCTTCGGCACTAGCCTGGCTCACAGCAGCTTCAACTTCGGTCGGTTTTGTTTCAGCTTCGATTTGTATTTTCGAAGCCTCGGGAATTTTCCCTAAAGGGGTAGAGCTTGAAGCCTTTACCGATTCTAGCACATCTAGTACATTTGCCATTCTTCTTCTTTTGGGAGTTGTCGCATGACCTTTTTGTATCTTCGGCACTGTTACTTCCGCCGAAGGGCTTAAAATTCCTAATATTTTTTCAGTTTTTGGCTCTTCGGCCTTATCTTTACTAGTCTTTTCCTCGGCTTGCTGCTGAGGGTGCCTTCGACATGGTAGCCGGTTCTTCGGTTTTCTGCGTAGGAGGAATGGGCTCCTTTGATTCAGCAGCTAAAGAAATCTTCTCGCCAAGCTCAGGTACCACGGCCGATTCAATATAACGCGACCGGTGGGTAAGGACCTTCAACTTTTTACTCTTCGGCACAAGCTCGCTTGAAGCAGCGAAGCAGCAACCTTTCCAGAAGTTGCACCCTTTCTTTTCTGCCCCCGTGGTGAGTAGCGATAGTCAGGGTACACAAATCCAATAGCATCAAAAACCCTATTGTCGGTGTTTCGACCCCGGGGGGTCCCCTGGACCGACGAGTAAATTGTTGCTGCGTGTCCCAGCCCAGATGGGTCGGCGCGAGATGGAACACAAGGGGGAAAAAGGGAACCGCGACTCGTGTTATCCTGCGCCCAGGGCGGATGCGCTTGCAGTAGGGGGTTACAAGCGTTCGCGAGAGAGGGAGAGAGCCTGTTCGTCAGCCCGTCCTCCCGCGCGGCCACCTTCTCATACGAGGGCTATTGGATGTAAGGAGAGGGTCCAGGTGTACAATGGAGGATGTAGCAATGTGCTAACGTGTCTGGCAGAGAGGAGCCAGGGCCCTATGTATATGCTGACGTGGCTATCGGAGAGGTGTTAGTGCCCTATGCATGTGATGTCGTGGCCGTCGGAGGAGCGCTTGAGCCCTGTAGAAGCACAACTGTCGAGGCTGTCGAGTCCTTGCTGACGTCTCCTTGCTTCCGTAGGGCGCTGAGAACCACCGTCGTCATGGGAGCACGCGGGGTGCCATCATTACTCATTTACCGGGGCGAGCCAAATGGGACGCCGGTCTTGTTCCCTGTAGCCTGAGCTAGCTAGGGGTAGGGTAATGATGTACCCCCCCTGTAGCGTGGTCGGTCTGAGCCCAAGGTTGGGCGAGGCGGTGACTCCTCCGAGGTCGAGGCGGAGCCCGAGCCCTAGGGTCGGGCGAGGTGGAGACCGCCTTCCAAGGTCGAGGCGAAGTCCGAGCCCTAGGGTCGGGCGAGGCGGAGACCGTCTTCCGAGGTCGAGGTGGAGTCCGAGCCCTGGGGTCGGGCAAGGCGGAGCTTCCTATGGCGCCTGAGGCTGGGCTCGGCTGCTGTCAGCCTCACCCTAGCGGGTGGCACAGCAGTCGGAGCAGGGCAGGCGGCGTGGTTTTCCTGTCAGGTCAGTCAGTGGAGGGGCTGATAGTCGCCTAGAGGGGGGGTGAATAGGGCGAAACTGAAATTTACAAAAATAATCACAACTACAAGCCGGGTTAGCGTTAGTAATAAAGAAACGAGTCCGCGAGAGAGGGCGCAAAACAAATCACAAGCAAATAAGAGTGTGACACAAGGATTTGTTTTACCGAGGTTCGGTTCTCGCAAACCTACTCCCCGTTGAGGAGGCCACAAAGGCCGGGTCTCTTTCAACCCTTCCCTCTCTCAAACGATCCCACGGATCGAGTGAGCTTTCTCTTCTTCTCAATCAACCGGGAACAAAACTTCCCCGCAAGGGCCACCACACAATTGGTGCCCTTGTCTTGGTTACAATTGAGTGATGATCACAAGAACAAGTGAGAAAGAAAGAAAGCGATCCAAGCGCAAGAGCTCAAAAGAACACGGCAAATCTCTCTCGCTAGTCACTAAGGGCTTGAGTGGAATTGGAGAGGATTTGATCTCTTTTGTTTGTGTCTAGAATTGAATGCCTAGCTCTTGTAAGTGGTTGAGAGTTGGAAAACTTGGATGGCAATGAATGTGGGGTGGTTGGGGTATTTATAGCCCCAACCACCACAAGTGACCGTTGGCTGGAGTCCTCTGTTCGATGGCGCACCGGACAGTCCGGTGCACACCGGACAGTCCGGTGCCCCTGCCACGTCACAGTTGCCGTTGGATTCTGACCGTTGGAGCTTCTGACTTGTGGGCCCTCCTGGGTGTCCGGTGCACACCGGACATGTACTGTTTGATGTCCGGTGCACCGGTATGGGCGTGCCTGACGACTGCGCGCGCTGCGCGCGCATTTAATGCACCGCAGGGAGCCGTTGGCGCCGCAGGGAGCCGTTGCTCCGCTGGTACACCGGACAGTCCGGTGCACACCGGACAGTCCGGTGAATTTTAGCGGAGCGGCTGCCGAGCAAACCCGAGGCTGGCGAGTTCCGGAGGCCGCGTTTCCTTGGAGCACCGGACATGTCCGGTGCACACCGGACAGTCCGGTGAATTATAGCGCGCCGGCTTCCGAGAAATCCCGAGGGTGAAGAGTTTGAAGTCGAAGTCCTCTGGCCGCACCGGACAGTCCGGTGCACACCGGACAGTCCGGTGCCTCCGGCCAGAGAAGCCCTCGGTTGTCTTGCTGCTCCTTTGTTGAATCCAACATTTGATCTTTTTATTGGCTGAGTGTGAACCTTTTGCACCTGTATAACTTATGCACTAGAGTAAACTAGTTAGTCCAATATTTGTGTTGGGCAATTCAACCACCAAAATTATTTAGGAACTAGGTCTAAGCCTAATTCCCTTTCAATCTCCCCCTTTTTGGTGATTGATGCCAACACAAACCAAAGCAAATATAGAAGTGCATAATTGAACTAGTTTTCATAATGTAAGTGCAAAGGTTGCTTGAAATTGAGCCAATATAAATTTATATGATGCGCATGGATGGTTTTCTTTATTTTTCACATATTGGACCACATTTGCACCACGAGTTTTGTTTTTGCAAATTCTTTTGTAAATTCTTTTCAAAGTACTTTTGCAAGATAGTCAAAGGTAAATGAAAAAGATTTTGCAAAGCATTTTCAAGATATGGAATTTTCTCCCCCTATTTCCAATGCTTTTCCTTTGACTAAGCAAAACTCCCCCTCAAATGAGGTCTCCTCTTAGTGTTCAAGAGGGTTTTCCATTAATTTTGAAAACACTACTTGCTCCCCCTTTTAGAACACAAAAAGATACCAATTTTGAAATTTATCATTGAAAATCATCAAATTTAAAATTAGGGGTGGTGGTGCGGTCCTTTTGCTTTGGGCTCATATTTTCTCCCCCTTTGGCATGAATCGCCAAAAACGGAATCATTAGAGCCCAATGAAGTACATTCTCCCCCTTTGGTCATGAAATAAATGAGTGAAGGTTATACCAACGTTGGAGAGATGATGCGGAGCGACGGCGAAGGATGAGTAGTAGAACGAAGTGGAAGCCTTTGTCTTCGCCGAAGACTCCAATTCCCTTTCAATATACCTATGACTTGGTTGAAATACACTTGAAAACACATTAGTCATAGCATATATAAAAGAGACATGATCAAAGGTATATTCATGTGCTATGCGTGCAAGACTAGCAAAAGAAATTCCTAGAATCAAGAATATTAAGCTCATGCCTAAGTCGGGTAAAAGATTGTTCATCAAGTGGTTTGGTAAAGATATCGGCTAATTGATCTTTAGTATTAATATAAGAAATCTCGATATCTCCCTTTTGTTGGTGATCCCGAAGAAAATGATACCGAATGGCTATGTGCTTAGTGCGGCTGTGCTCGACGGGATTGTCGGCCATTTTGATTGCACTCTCATTGTCACATAGCAAAGGGACTTTGGTTAATTTGTAACCGTAGTCCCGCAGGGTTTGCCTCATCCAAAGCAATTGCGCGCAACAATGGCCTGCGGCAATATACTCGGCTTCGGCGGTAGAAAGAGCGACCGAATTTTGCTTCTTTGAAGCCCAAGACACCAAGGATCTTCCCAAGAACTGGCAAGTCCCCGATGTGCTCTTTCTATTAATCCTACACCCCGCCCAATCGGCATCCGAATAACCAATTAAATCAAATGTGGATCCCCGAGGGTACCAAAGCCCAAACTTAGGAGTAAAAGCCAAATATCTCAAGATTCGTTTTACGGCCGTAAGGTGTGATTCCTTAGGGTCGGCTTGGAATCTTGCACACATGCATACGGAAAGCATAATGTCCGGTCGAGATGCACATAAATAAAGCAATGAACCAATCATTGACCGGTATACCTTTTGATCCACGGACTTACCTCCCGTGTCGAGGTCGAGATGCCCATTTGTTCCCATGGGTGTCTTGATGGGTTTGGCATCCTTCATTCCAAACTTGCTTATAATGTCTTGAGTATACTTCGCTTGGCTAATGAAGGTGCCTTCATGGAGTTGCTTGACTTGGAATCCTAGAAAATACTTCAACTCCCCCATCATAGACATCTCGAATTTCTGTGTCATGATCCTACTAAATTCTTCACATGTAGATTTGTTAGTAGACCCAAATATGATATCATCAACATAAATTTGGCATACAAACAAATCATTATCAAGAGTCTTAGTGAATAAAGTAGGATCGGCCTTGCCGACTTTGAAGCCATTAGCAATAAGGAAATCTCTAAGGCATTCATACCATGCTCTTGGGGCTTGCTTGAGCCCATAAAGCGCCTTAGAGAGTCTATAAACATGGTTAGGATACTCACTGTCTTCAAAGCCGGGAGGTTGCTCAACATAGACCTCCTCCTTGATTGGTCCATTGAGGAATGCACTCTTCACGTCCATTTGGTAGAGCTTGAAGCCATGGTAAGTAGCATAGGCTAATAATATACAAATTGACTCAAGCCTAGCTACGGGTGCATAGGTTTCACCAAAATCCAAACCTTCGACTTGTGAATACCCCTTGGCCACGAGTCGAGCTTTGTTCCTAGTCACCACACCATGCTCGTCTTGCTTGTTGCGGAAGACCCACTTGGTTCCTACAACATTTTGGTTAGGACGTGGAACTAAGTGCCATACCTCGTTCCTCGTGAAATTGTTGAGCTCCTCTTGCATCGCCATCACCCAATCCGAATCTTGTAGTGCTTCCTCTACCCTGGTTGGCTCAATAGAGGAAACAAACGAGTAATGTTCACAAAAATGAGCAACACGAGATCGAGTAGTTACCCCCTTATGAATGTCGCCGAGGATGGTGTCGACGGGGTGATCTCGTTGTATTGCTTGGTGGACTCTTGGGTGTGGCGGCCTTGGTTGTTCATCCTCCTTGTCTTCATCATTTGAATCTCCCCCTTGATCGTTGCCGTCATTTTGAGGTGGCTCATCTTCTTGATTTTCTTGTTCAACATCTTGAGCCTCATCCTCAACTTGAGTTGGTGGAGATGCTTGTATGGAGGAGGATGGTTGATCTTGTGCATTTGGAGGCTCTTCGGATTCTTTAGGACACACATCCCCAATGGACATGTTCCTTAGCGCTATGCATGGAGCCTGTTCTTCACCTACATCATCAAGATCAACTTGCTCTACTTGAGAGCCGTTAGTCTCATCAAACACAACGTCACAAGAAACTTCAACAAGTCCTGAGGACTTGTTAAAGACTCTATATGCCCTTGTGTTTGAGTCATATCCTAGTAAAAAGCCTTCTACAGTTTTAGGAGCAAATTTAGATTTTCTACCTCTTTTAACAAGTATAAAACATTTGCTACCAAAAACTCTAAAATATGAAATATTGGGCTTTTTACCGGTTAGGAGTTCATAGGATGTCTTCTTGAGGATTCGATGAAGATATAACCGGTTGATGGCGTAGCAGGCGGTGTTGACCGCCTCGGCCCAAAACCGATCCGGTGTCTTGTACTCATCAAGCATGGTTCTTGCCATGTCCAATAGAGTTCGATTCTTCCTCTCCACTACACCATTTTGTTGAGGAGTGTAGGGAGAAGAGAACTCATGCTTGATGCCCTCATCCTCAAGAAAGCCTTCTATTTGAGAGTTTTTGAACTCCGTCCCATTGTCGCTTCTAATTTTCTTGATCCTTAAGCCGAACTCATTTTGAGCCCGTCTCAAGAATCCCTTTAAGGTCTCTTGGGTTTGTGATTTTTCCTGCAAAAAGAATACCCAAGTGAAGCGAGAATAGTCATCCACAATTACAAGGCAGTACTTACTACCGCCGATGCTTATGTAAGCGATCGGGCCGAACAAATCCATGTGAAGAAGCTCCAGTGGCCTGTCGGTAGTCATGATGTTTTTGTGTGGATGATGAACACCAACTTGCTTCCCGGCTTGGCATGCACTACAAATCCTGTCTTTCTCAAAATGAACATCGGTTAGTCCCAAAATGTGTTCTCCCTTTAGAAGCTTGTGAAGATTCTTCATTCCAACATGGGCTAGTCGGCGGTGCCAGAGCCAACCCAAGTTAGTCTTAGCAATCAAGCAAGTGTCGAGTTCAGCTCTATTAAAATCTACTAAGTATAGCTGACCCTCTAACACTCCCTTAAAAGCTATTGAATCATCACTTCTTCTAAAGACAGTTACACCAGTATCAGTAAAAAGACAGTTGTAGCCCATTTGACATAATTGGGATACGGAAAGCAAATTGTAATCTAAAGAATCTACAAGAAAAACATTGGAAATAGAATGGTCAGGAGATATAGCAATTTTACCCAAACCTTTGACCAAACCTTGATTTCCATCCCCGAATGTGATAGCTCGTTGGGGATCTTGGTTTTTCTCATATGAGGAGAACATCCTTTTCTCCCCGGTCATGTGGTTTGTGCACCCGCTGTCGAGTATCCAACTTGTGCCCCCGGATGCATAAACCTACAAAACAAGTTTAGTTCTTTGTTTTAGGTACCCAAACGGTTTTGGGTCCTTTGGCATTAGATACAAGAACTTTGGGTACCCAAACACAAGTCTTGGAGCCCTTGTGTTTGCCCCCAACAATTTTGGCAACTACCTTGCCGGATTTGCTAGTCAACACATAAGATGCATCAAAAGTCTTAAATGAAATAGCATGATCATTTGATGCATTTGGAACTTTCTTTCTAGGCAACTTGGCATGGGTTGGTTGCCTAGATCTAGATGTCTCACCCTTATACATAAAAGCATAATTAGGGCCAGAGTGAGACTTCCTAGAATGAATTTTCTTAATTTTACTCTCAGGATACCCGGCAGGGTACAAAATGTAACCCTCGTTATCCTGAGGCATGGGAGCCTTGCCCTTAACAAAGTTAGACAAGTTCTTAGGAGGGGCATTAATTTTGACATTGTCTCCCCTTTGGAAGCCAATGCCGTCCTTAATGCCCGGGCGTCTCCCATTATAGAGCATGCTTCTAGCAAGTTTAAATTTTTCATTTTCTAAGTCATGCTCTCTAATCTTAGCATTAAGTTGTGCTATGTGATCATTTTGTTTCTTAATTAAAGCTAGGTGATCATGGATAGCATCAACATTAATATCTCTACATCTAGTGCAAATGGAAACATGCTCAACATTCGATGTAGAGGGTTTACAAGTTTTAAGTTCAACAACCTTAGCATGCAACATATCATTTTTAGTTCTAAGGTCGGAAATAGTAGCATTGCAAATATCAAAATCCTTAGCCTTAGCAATTAATTTCTCATTTTCATTTCTAAGGCTAGCAATGGAAATATTTAACTCATTAATCCTAGCAAGCAAATCAACGTTATCATTTCTAGGATCAATGCAAACATGAGAATCAACCTTAGCTAACAAATTTGCATTTTCTTTTCTAAGGTTGTCTAAAGTCTCATGGCAAATACTTAGCTCACTAGACAATTTTTCACATTTTTCTCTTTCTAGAGCATAAGCATTTTTAACCTTAACATGTTTTTTGTTTTCCTTGATTAGGAAGTCCTCTTGGGAGTCCAAGAGATCATCCTTTTCATGGATGGCACTGATCAATTCATTTAATTTTTCTTTTTGTTCCATGTTAAGGTTGGCAAAAAGAATACGCAAATTATCCTCTTCATTTTTATCATTATCCTCATCACTAGATGTTTCATATTTGGTGGAGGACTTTGATTTTACCTTCTTTTTGCCGTCTTTGGCCATGAGACACTTGTGGCCGACGTTGGGGAAGAGGAGGCCCTTGGTGACGGCGATGTTGGCGGCGTCCTCGTCGTCGGAGGAGTCGCTTGAGCTTTCGTCGGAGTCCCACTCCCGACAAACATGGGCATCGCCGCCCTTCTTCTTGTAGTACTTCTTCTTCTCCTTCCTCTTGCCCTTCTTGTCGTTGTCCCTGTCACTATCACTTGATAATGGACATTTAGCAATAAAGTGACCGGGCTTACCACACTTGTAGCAAACCTTCTTGGAACGGGATTTGTAGTCCTTCCCCTTCCGTTGCTTGAGGATTTGCCGGAAGCTTTTGATGATTAGGGCCATCTCCTCGTTGTCGAGCTTGGAGGCGTCAATTGGCTGTCTACTTGGTGTAGACTCCTCCTTCTTCTCCTCCGTTGCCTTGAAGGCCACGGGTTGCGCCTCAGATGTGGAAGGCTCATCAAGCTCGTTGATCTTCTTGGAGCCCTTAATCATGCATTCAAAACTAACAAAATTCCCGATGACTTCCTCGGGGGTCATTTGTGTATATCTAGGATTGCCACGAATTAATTGTACTTGAGTAGGGTTAAGGAAAATAAGGGCTCTTAGAATAACCTTAACCACTTCGTGGTCATCCCATTTTGCGCTCCCGAGGTTGCGCACTTGGTTCACCAAGGTCTTGAGCCGGTTGTACATGTCTTGTGGCTCCTCCCCTTGGCGAAGACGGAAGCGACCGAGCTCCCCCTCGATCGTTTCCCGCTTGGTGATCTTGGTGAGTTCATCACCCTCGTGCGCCGTCTTGAGTAGGTCCCAAATCTCCTTGGCGTTCTTTAACCCTTGAACTTTGTTGTATTCCTCCTTGCTTAGTGAGGCAAGGAGAATGGTTGTGGCCTGGGAGTTGAAGTGCTCGATTTGGGCCACTTCGTCCGTGTCGTAGTCTTCATCCCCTACGGATGGTACCTGTACACCAAACTCAACAACATCCCATAATCTTTTGTGGAGAGAGGTTAGATGAAATCGCATCAAATTACTCCACATAGCATAATCTTCACCATTAAAAGTTGGTGGTTTGCCTAATGGGACGGAAAGTAAAGGTGTATGTTTAGGAATGCGAGGGTAGCGTAGGGGAATCTTACTATACTTCTTACGCTCTTGGCGTTTAGAAGTGACGGACGCCGCGTCGGAGCCGGAGGTGGAGGTCGATGAAGTGTCGGTCTCGTAGAAGACCACCTTCCTCATCCTTTTGTGCTTGTCCCCACTCCGATGCGGCTTGTGAGAAGAAGATTTTTCCTTCTTCTCCTTGTGGTGAGAAGAGGAAGATCTTTTCTCCTTTCGCTTGGAGGATCTCTTCTTTTTCTCCCTTCTCTTGGTGCGGGACTCTTCCGATGAAGATGAGGTGCTCCCTTGGCTTGTAGTGGGCTTGTCATCGCCGGTCTCCATCTCCTTCTTGGCGGGATCTCCCGACATCACTTCGAGCGGTTAGGCTCTAATGAAGTACCGGGCTTTGATACCAATTGATAGTCGCCTAGAGGGGGGGTGAATAGGGCGAAACTGAAATTTACAAAAATAATCACAACTACAAGCCGGGTTAGCGTTAGTAATAAAGAAACGAGTCCGCGAGAGAGGGCGCAAAACAAATCACAAGCAAATAAGAGTGTGACACAAGGATTTGTTTTACCGAGGTTCGGTTCTCGCAAACCTACTCCCCGTTGAGGAGGCCACAAAGGCCGGGTCTCTTTCAACCCTTCCCTCTCTCAAACGATCCCACGGATCGAGTGAGCTTTCTCTTCTTCTCAATCAACCGGGAACAAAACTTCCCCGCAAGGGCCACCACACAATTGGTGCCTCTTGTCTTGGTTACAATTGAGTGATGATCACAAGAACAAGTGAGAAAGAAAGAAAGCGATCCAAGCGCAAGAGCTCAAAAGAACACGGCAAATCTCTCTCGCTAGTCACTAAGGGCTTGAGTGGAATTGGAGAGGATTTGATCTCTTTTGTTTGTGTCTAGAATTGAATGCCTAGCTCTTGTAAGTGGTTGAGAGTTGGAAAACTTGGATGGCAATGAATGTGGGGTGGTTGGGGTATTTATAGCCCCAACCACCACAAGTGACCGTTGGCTGGAGTCCTCTGTTCGATGGCGCACCGGACAGTCCGGTGCACACCGGACAGTCCGGTGCCCCTGCCACGTCACAGTTGCCGTTGGATTCTGACCGTTGGAGCTTCTGACTTGTGGGCCCTCCTGGGTGTCCGGTGCACACCGGACATGTACTGTTTGATGTCCGGTGCACCGGTATGGGCGTGCCTGACGACTGCGCGCGCTGCGCGCGCATTTAATGCACCGCAGGGAGCCGTTGGCGCCGCAGGGAGCCGTTGCTCCGCTGGTACACCGGACAGTCCGGTGCACACCGGACAGTCCGGTGAATTTTAGCGGAGCGGCTGCCGAGCAAACCCGAGGCTGGCGAGTTCCGGAGGCCGCGTTTCCTTGGAGCACCGGACATGTCCGGTGCACACCGGACAGTCCGGTGAATTATAGCGCGCCGGCTTCCGAGAAATCCCGAGGGTGAAGAGTTTGAAGTCGAAGTCCTCTGGCCGCACCGGACAGTCCGGTGCACACCGGACAGTCCGGTGCCTCCGGCCAGAGAAGCCCTCGGTTGTCTTGCTGCTCCTTTGTTGAATCCAACATTTGATCTTTTTATTGGCTGAGTGTGAACCTTTTGCACCTGTATAACTTATGCACTAGAGTAAACTAGTTAGTCCAATATTTGTGTTGGGCAATTCAACCACCAAAATTATTTAGGAACTAGGTCTAAGCCTAATTCCCTTTCAGGGGCGAAGTGACTGCTGTCACTTCGGCCCTGCCGACTGAGGAGCGCGCGTCAGGATAAGGTGTCAGGCGATCCTTGCATTGAATGCTCCTGTGATACGGTCGGTTGGTGAGGTGATCTGGCCAAGGTTGCTTCACCGTGAAGCCTACCCGAGCTGGGCCTCGGGCGAGTCGAAGGTGTGCCCGTTGCTTGAGGAGGCCCTCGGGCGAGGCGTGAATCTACCTGGGTCTACTGTTCCTGCCCGAGGCTGGGCTCGGGCGAGGCGAGATCGTGTCCCTTGAGTGGATGGAGCTTTGACCTGTATTGCGCCCATCAGGCCTTTGCAGCTTGTGGTGATGGTGGTTACCAACCGAGTTTAGGAGTCTTGGGGGTACCCCTAATTATGGTCCCCGACACCTATTTAATCTTTTCTTTTTTCGGCTCCCGAAGGCCGCAAACAGTGCATTATCTTCGGACTTGGAATATGCTCCAAGTAACTCATCGCTAGTATTTTCAATACACTTCAGCCAGTCATCATCTGGTTCGACAAACTTGTCCCCAAATCTGAAGGTGTATTTCAAACGAACCAGGCCGCCTTCGCTAGGGTTAGTGATGGTTTCTTTCGGCATTTCCCAGTTGTCTATAAGTGACCATATCCTGTAGGCTATGTGTTCTTGAAGTAAGTCTCTTGTCCCAATAAAAGAGCAAACTGTGCTGAAGGTCCTTCGGCATGCTTCGGCTGCCTCATCAATTTCTACCTTCGGCTTTCGGAGGCCGAAGCGGGACCAGATGGGTCACATGATGATCTCTTTAATGTCTTCCCTCGCCTTCAAATCATTTTTCACATAAAACCACTCTTCTATCCAGGCCCCGGGCCATCTTTTCCGAAACGTTGGCACTGGGTAGCTTGCGCCAGAGCGAGCAACGAAGCTATAGCAACTGAAATTGTTATGATATTGTTCTTTACCCTAGGCCTTCGTCTCATACGAAAGTTCATGCATACTGCAAAAACATCTTGCACTTGGCTCTAGACCTTGACTACTCACAGCCCAGACGAAGATCCCCATTCTAATAACTGCTTCGGGAGTGATCTGGTGAAGGAAAATCTGGTATGTCTTTAAAACTTCAACCACAAATCTGCTCAATGGGAACCGAAGTCCAGCTTTGAAGAAGCTTCGGAAGATCACAACTTTGTTTTCTTCGGGAGAAGGAACGGCCCTGTCTACGTCAGCCCTCACAATATACATATCTCGAAAATACCTTCCTCTCATATTATCACGATGACTCTGTTTGATAGTTGATTTCCCGAAACTGCATGACTTGGTCGCAAGGGCCGATCTTCAGAGTCTTGCCTCCACTCTCCACATCATAGCTATCGCTATCATCAGTATCTTCAAACAAGCCTTCCAGTATCTCTTTAGTAATCTTCTCTGTATTTGTTTTTGCTATTGACTCAACAAATCCAGCAGTCTTCTCCTCAAGGAGCTTCTCCTCTTCGGTTAGCTTCGACTCAGCAACTGTCTTCTTGTCTTGAGACATCTTCTCTTCGGAAATGACGAAAACGTGTCCTTCAAACCGAAGCTCAAAAGCTTGAGAGCTATCAAGCGCTAGTAAGCACAAGTTATAAAATTGAGAAAATAAGGCAAATCGCACAAGCAGTGTATCAAGTGCAGTCGGTGTGAGTTCCTATTTATACGCCTAGTGCGCTCCAAGTTGGAGGGCCCCGTCTGTCATTGACTATTGCTATTCTAGCAAAGGGAAGGTGTTTTTTTCGGACTTTCGACTTAGGGCCTTCGTCCATGTCGCAATCTGAATTCGTCATTCTAACAAATTAATATTGTGAGGGGCTACTGTTGGGGGCCTTCGTCTTCCGAAAGTCCTCAAAAACATGATTTAACAATGTTTCCCGAGTGTAATATATGAACAGGTGCCTTCAGACTCGGATCAGAACCAGGCAGTGTGAAAAGCACGAACAATACAAAGGTTGACGCAACGCCAAAGCTACGCGCAAGAGAGCTTCGGCATAACGGCAAAAAGGGAACCGACTTAAAAGGGAAAAGGCTATTTAGACCTCAGTGGACTACCTTAAAGTCATTAGCAAATGTGAAGGGCATGGATGTAATTTTACACGGGCTGTGTCCCGTGCCTATAAATAGATGAACAGTACCCTCGTACTGTTCACGCTGACTTGTACTCATTTTTGCGTACGCTTGTACTTTCATTTTCTGTCAAGCCGAAGGTACAGATGTAATTCAATATTGTCGTTATTCATTTGTCCATTTATGATTATATAACAAGAAATGTGTATGATAATGTTATATGTTTGTTCACATTATCCCTTATGTTTTACATGCTTCATTCGCCCTTGATATGCTTATATATATATATATATATATATATATATATATATATATATATATATATATATATATATATATATATATATGTATATATATAGATAGATAGATGATGATGGTATGTCCTTCATGACCTTCGTCCGAAGACCATTATATCCTTAGGGGAATAATGTTCCGAAGGACGAAGGGCATTAACAAATAACCTGTTTTTGTGTTGCCTTGTTCTTAATTTATAGCATTTGAGAACAAGTCCCCAACAGGAAGATTCATGCTAGGAAATCTCATAATGTTTCTCACCATGCATTTATGTACAAAAATGAGGCTTCTAGCTCTAGGCATACAACTCATATTAAATTGCCTAGAGAGAAAATTCATGTTGCATCAAATGAGCATAATTTTTCATTTAAAACTTTTGATGCATCATATGTTTTAACTAACAAATCAGGCAAAATAGTTGCCAAATATGTTGGGGGCAAACACAAGAGCTCCAAAACTTGTGTTTGGGTACCCAAGGTACTTGTTTCTAATGTGAAAGGACCCAAGATCGTTTGGGTACCTAAGAACAAGGCCTAAAATTGTTTTGTAGGTTTATGCATCCGGTGGTTCAAGTTGGATAATCGATAGCGGGTGCACAAACCAAATGATAGGGGAGAAGAGAATGTTCACCTCCTATGAGAAAAATGAAGATCCCCAACGAGCTATCATATTCGGGGATGGAAATCAAGGTTTGGTCAAAGGTTTGGGTAAAATTGCTATATCACCTGACCATTCTATTTCCAATGTTTTTCTTATAGATTCTTTATATTACAATTTGCTTTCTGTTTCTCAATTATGTAAAATGGGCTACAACTGTCTATTCACTAATATAGGTTTTACTGTCTTTAGAAGAAATGATGATTCAATAGCATTTAAGGGAGTGTTAGATGGTCAGCTATATTTAGTGGATTTTAATGATAATCAAGTTGAGCTAGAGACTTGCTTAATTGCTAAGACTAACATGGGTTAGCTCTGGCATCACCGACTTGCCCATGTTGGAATAAAGAATCTTCACAAGCTTCTAAAGGGAGAGAACATTTTAGGACTAACCAATGTTCATTTTGAGAAAGACAGGGTTTGTAGCGCATACCAAGCAGGGAAGCAAGTTGAAGCCCATCATCCACACAAGAACATCATGACGATTGACAGGCTGCTCGAGCTACTCCACATGGATCTATTCGGCCCAATAACTTACATAAACATCGGCGGGAGTAAGTATTGTCTAGTTATTGTGGATGATTATTCTCCCTTCACTTGGGTGTTCTTTTTGCAGGAAAAATCACAAACCCAAGAGACCTTAAAAGAATTCTTAAGATGAGCTCAAAATGAGTTCGGATTAAGGACCAAAAAGATAAGAAGCGATAATGGGACGAAGTTCAAGAATTCACAAATTGAAGGTTTTCTTGAGGAAGAGGGCATCAAGCATAAGTTCTCTTCTCCCTACACACCTCAACAAAATGGTTTAGTGGAGAGGAAGAATAGAACTCTACTGGACATGGCAAGAACCATACTTGATGAGTACAAGACACCAGACCGGTTTTGGGCGGAAGCAATAATCACTGCTTGCTACTCCATCAACCGGTTATACCTTCACCGAATCCTCAAGAAGACATCATATGAACTCCTCACTGGTAAAAAGCCCAATATTTCATATTTTAAAGTCTTTGGGAGTAAATGCTTTATTCTTGTTAAAAGAGGTAGAAAATTTAAATTTGCTCCTAAGGCTGTAGAAGGTTTTTTACTTGGTTATGACTCAAACACAAGGGCATATAGAGTCTTCAACAAATCCACTGGATTAGTTGAGGTTTCTTGTGACATTATGCTTGATGAGACTAATGGCTCCCAAGTGGAGAAAGTTGACCTTGATGAGCTAGATGATGAAGAGGATCCATGCGTCGCGCTAAGGAACATGACCATTAGGGATGTGTGTCCTAAGGAATCCAAAGAGCCCACACAAGCACAAGATCAACCGTCATCTTCCAACCAAGCATCTCCACCAACTCAAGATGAGGATCAGGCTCAAAATGATGAAGATGAAGATCAAGAGGATGAGCCACCTCAAGAGGAGGACAATGATCAAGGGGGAGATGAAGATAATGAAGACAAGGAAGATGATCAAGAAATTCAGGGTCAAAGACCGCCACACCCAAGAGTCCACCAAGTAATTCAACGAGATCACCCCGTCAACTCTATCCTTGGTGACATTCATAAGGGGGTAACCACTAGATCTTGAGTTGCACATTTTTGTGAGCATTACTCTTTTGTGTCCTCTATTGAGCCATACAGGGTGGATGATGCACTAAGAGATCCGGATTGGGTGTTGTTAATGCAAGAGGAGCTCAACAACTTCACGAGGAATGAGGTATGTCATTTAGTTCCATGTCCGAATCATAATGTTGAAGGTACCAAATGGGTATTCCGCAATAAGCAAGATGAGCATGGTGTGGTGACAAGAAACAAAGGCCGACTTGTAGCCAAAGGTTATTCACAAATCGAAGGTTTGGACTTTGATGAAACTTATGCATCCGTAGCTAGGCTTGAGTCAATTCGTATATTACATGCCTATGCTACTTACCATGGCTTTAAGCTCTATCAAATGGACGTGAAAAGTGCCTTCCTCAATGGACCCATCAAGGAAGAGGTCTACGTTGAGCAACCTCCCGGCTTTGAAGATAGTGAGTATCCTAACCATGTGTACAGACTCTCAAAGGCGCTTTATGGGCTCAAGCAAGCCCCAAGAGCATGGTATGAATGCCTAAGAGATTTTCTTATCACTAATGGCTTCAAAGTCGGAAAAGCCGATCCTACTCTCTTTACTAAAGTTGTTGCAAAAGATTTGTTTGTATGCCAAATTTATGTTGATGATATTATATTTGGGTCTACTAACAAATCAACTTGTGAAGAGTTTAGTAGGATTATGATACAAAAATTCGAGATGTCTATGATGGGGGAGTTGAAGTATTTTCTAGGATTTCAAATCAAGCAACTCCAAGAGGGCACCTTCATCAGCCAAACAAAGTACATTCAAGACATACTTAAGAAGTTTGGAATGAAGGATGGCAAACCCATCAAGACACCCATGGGAACCAATGGGCATCTCGACCTCGACACAGGAGGTAAATCCGTAGATCAAAAGGTATATCGGTCGATGATAGGATCTTTACTCTACTTATGTGCATCTCCATCGGATATTATGCTTTCTGTATGCATGTGTGCAAGGTTCCAGGCAAATCCTAAGAAAGTTCACCTTAGGGCCATAAAAAGAATCATGAGATATTTAGTTTACACTCCTAAGTTTGGGCTTTGGAGGATATTCCGATGCTGATTGGGCAGGTTGTAAAATTGATAGGAAGAGCACATTAGGGACTTGTCAGTTTCTGGGAAGATCCATGGTGTCATGGCTTCAAAGAAACAAAACTCAGTAGCTCTTTCCACCGCCGAAGCCGAGTACATTGCCGCAGACCATTGTTGTGCGCAATTACTTTGGATGAGGCAAACCCTTAGGGACTATGGCTACAAATTGAGCAAAGTCCCTCTCCTATGTGATAATGAGAGTACAATCCACATGGTGGATAATCCCGTTGAACACAGCAGCACTAAGCACATAGACATCCGGTATCACTTTCTGAGGGATCACCAACAAAAGGGAGATATAATTGCTTATGTTAATACCCAAAACCAACTAGCCGATATCTTTACCAAGCCATTAGGTGAGAAAACCTTTAGCAAACTTAGTAATGAGCTAAATATACTTGATTCTCAGAATTTTGATTGAAACATTTTACACATAGCTCATTTATATACCTTTGATCATGTCTCTTTCATTTGGTGCAAATGCATATTTCTTATTATTCTTGTACCAAGGCTACGACTAATGTGTTTTCAAGTGTATTTCTATACTAAGTCGTAGATTGAAAGGGAAATGGAGTCTTCGGCAAAGAACAAGGCTTCCACTCCACAACTCTAACGGTATCATCTACCCTTTGTCGTTGTTCCTCCACACTCTCAATTGGTATAATCCTTCACTCTTATTTACTTGTACCACTGGGAGAAAGATGAAAAGGGCTCTCCAAGTCTCCTTTTTTGGCGATTAATGCCAAAGGGGGAGAGAATATTAAGCCCAAAGCAAAAGGACCGCACCACCATTTCAAAAAAATTCAAAATGAAGTTTTAATTGATATTTTTCACATTGGTATCTATGTCATGGCAATTTCTCAATTGGTATCTATTTCAGTTGATGTATTCTCAAAATTAGTATTTGATATCAATTGGTATCCATGCTTCACTTGTCTTGTTAAAGCAAAATCTCAATTGGTATTGAATTTACAATTAATCCTTCAATTGGTATCTTTTCAATTTTTAAATTGATATCTATTTCAAAAACCCTCTTGAAAGCTAAGAGGAGAATTTCATTCAGGTGGAGTTTTATTTAGTCAAAGGAAAAGCATTTGAAACAAGGGGAGAAATTTCAAATCTTAAAAATACTTCTTGCAATATTACTCCTATACCTTTGACTATTTGCAAAAATACTTTGAAAAGATTTTCTAAAAAGATTTGCAAAAACAAAACAAGTGGTGCAAATGTGGTCCAAAATGTTAAATAAAAGAAAAGCAATCCATTCATATTTAGCAAGATATTCAATTGGTTTAACTCCAAGTAACCTATGCACTTTCCAAATGCAAACTAATTACATTTCTGCACTTTATATTTGTTTTGGTTTGTGTTGGCATCAATCACCAAAAAGGGGGAGAATGAAAGGGAAATAGAGTTAACCTTTTCCTATAATTAATTTTGGTGGTTGATAGTCAACACAAATACATGGACTAACTAGTTTGCTCTAGAACTCATGTATTACAGGTGCATAAGGTTAAACACAAACCAATAAAAGAATCAAGTTACGGACATAATTTGAATTGGAGCAAAGAACTTGAGTGTGCTGAAAGGTGGCGCACCGGACTATCCGGTGTGCCACCGGACAGTGTCCGGTGCACCAGGTCCGTACAGGTTTCAATCAGCCACTCTCGGGAAAACGAAGGCGCGCTCCGCTATAATTCATCGGACTGTCTGGTGAGCCAGTGGAGCAACCGCTATCTGCACGCAACGGTCGACTCTGATGGATGAACAGTGCACAACACAGTATCGCGGGAGAAGTCAGAGAAGGAAGTCAGAGGGGCACCGGACTGTCCAGTGTGGCACCAGACTGTCTGATGCCGCAAGAGGACAAAGCCTCCAACGGTCGACTAGCTCCGAACCCTAACATTTGGCTAACGTGGCGGCGCACCGGACAGCGCACAATACCTGTCCAGTGGCGCACTGGACTGTCTGTTGTGCCCATCGCCAGCAGCCTTGGCCAACGACTACCAAGGTGGTTGAGGGCTATAAATACCCCCAACCACCACAACCTTTGGCATCCAAGTTTTCTGAAGATCACATTCAATACAAGAGGTCTAGCATTCACTCCAAGACACAATACAAAAGATCAAATCCTCTCCGAGTCCCAAATTCATTCCAAACACTTAGTGGCTTGTGAGAGAGAGATTTTTGTGTTCATTTGCGCTCTTGTCGCTTGGATTGCCTTTCTTCTTTTCTCATTCTTATTCTCAAGTGCTTTGTAAGCGAAGCAAGAGAAACCAAGTGTGTGGTGGTCCTTGCGGGGTCTTAGTGACCCGTGAGATTAAGGAAGAAGGCTCACTCGGTCTAAGTGACCGTTTGAGAGAGGGAAAGGGTTGAAATAGACCCGGTATTTGTAACCTCCTCAACATGGACTAGGTTCTTTGGAACCGAACCTCGGTAAAACAAATCATCGTGTTCACTCGCCTTATTTCTTGGTTCATTTGTTTTCCCTCTCTTTCGAACTTGAATTTAATTCTAACGCTAACCCTCGACCTTAGTGTGTGCTTAAGTTTATAAATTTTAGGTTTCGCGTATTCACCCCCCTCTAGGCGACTTTCAAGATTGACCTTCGATTATGGCTTCGATTCGGTCAGCAAAACTTAGTGGTATGTTTACTTCTTTTGTTCATATAGTTTTCTTCTTTGAATTTGTATCATGTATTGATATGAAACTTAAATTCTATGCAACACTAGTTTTTATGGTCTTGTTTGATTTTGTCATGTGGTCTTCTTGCCCCCATGAATTCTTGTCCTAGGTTCGCCACTGGCGTATGTCACGAGGCTTGGTGGTGGAACATCCATGAACTAGTACGAGTGGTAACGTACTCATGAAGGCTTGTGTATGGCCTAAACGCTTAGGGTAGTGGTGAGTTGTATGATGATTCATCCATGAGCACTACCTCCCAAGCATATCAGACCCAACACACAACCACATCGTCTTGCACGATTCTAGGTCTTATTTAACTCCTCGTAATGTATATGATTACATACACGTACCTAACAAAAACAATTAGGGATGGAGCCAGGAAAATTTTTAGGAGGGGTTGAACTAAACCGTTACAATGACACAATCTCACTAAATCATTAACAATAGACAAATATAATAGTTTAAAGAAATTAAAGTACTCTTCTATTGAAACATCGATGCATAGGTCTAATTTTAGGGGAGGCTTTAGAGGGGGCTTCATGGGATCGGGAGCGGTAGGTGGCTCGAGCCCCACACGCTCTACCACTACATCTATCCCTGAAAATAATTATATAGACTACGACCACAAGACATTCCAGCAGCCATGGGTACCTGAAAGTCGCCTAGAGGGGGGTGAATAGGGTGAATCTAAAATTTATAAACTTAAGCACAACTACAAGCCGGGTTAGCGTTAGAAATATGAACGAGTCCGAGAGAGAGGGTGAAAAACAAATCGCGGGCAAATAAAGAGTGAGACACGATGATTTGTTTTACCGAGGTTTGGTTCTTGCAAACCTACTCCCCGTTGAGGTGGTCACAAAGACTGGGTCTCTTTCAACCCTTTCCCTCTCTCAAACGGTCACTTAGACCGAGTGAGCTTCTCTTCTCAATCAAAAGGAACACAAAGTTCCCGCAAGGACCACCACACAATTGGTGTCTCTTGTCTTGGTTACAATTGAGTTTGATCACAAGAAAGAATGAGAAAGAAAAGAAGCAATCCAAGCGCAAGAGCTCAAATGAACACAAATGTCGCTCTCTCTAGTCACTATTTGATTTGGAGTGATTCCGGACTTGGGAGAGGATTTGATCTCTTTGGTTGTGTCTAGAATTGAATGCTATAGCTCTTGTAATGTGTTGAAGGTGGAAAACTTGGATGCCATTGAATGTGGGGTGGTTGGGGTATTTATAGCCCCAACCACCAAAAGTGGTCGTTGGAAGGCTGCTGTCGCATGGCGCACCGGACAGTCCGGTGCGCCAGCCACGTCAGCCGGCCGTTAGGTTCTGACCATTGGAGCTCTGACTGGTGGGGCCACTGGGCTGTCCGGTGGTGCACCGGATAGGTCCTGTAGACTGTCCGGTGCGCCTCCTGCGCGTGCTCTGACTCTGGCGCACAATGTAGCGCATTTAATGCGGTTGCAGTCGACCATTGGTGCGAAGTAGCCGTTGCTCCGCTGGCACACCGGACAGTCCGGTGAATTATAGCGGAGCGGCCTCCCATTTTCCCGAAGGTGAGCAGTTCAGCGTCAAGTTCCCTGGTGCACCGGACACTGTCCGGTGGCACACCGGACAGTCCGGTGCACCAGACCAGGGTGCCTTTGGGTTGTCTTTTGCTCCCTCTGTTTGAACCCTTTCTTGGTCATTTTATTGGCTTATTGTTAACCTTTGGCACCTGTAAAACTTATAGACTAGAGCAAACTAGTTAGTCTAATTATTTGTGTTGGGCAATTCAACCACCAAAATCAATTTAGGAAAAGGTGTAAGCCTATTTCCCTTTCAATCTCCCCCTTTTTGGTGATTGATGCCAACACAAACCAGAGCAAATATAGAAATGCATAATTGAACTAGTTTGCATAATTGTAAGTGCAAAGGTTGCTTGGAATGAAACCAATAAATATTTCTACTAGATATGCATGGATAGCTTTCTTTTCATATTAAGATTTTGGACCACGCTTGCACCACTTGTTTTGTTTTGCAAATTCTTTTGTAAACTCTTTTCAAGGTCTTTTGCAAATAGTCAAAGGTAAAAGAATAAGATTTTGATAAGCATTTTCAAGATTTGAATTTTTCTCCCCTTGTTTCAAATGCTTTTCCTTTGACTAAACAAAACTCCCCCTCAATAAAATCCTCCTCTTAGAGTTCAAGAGGTTTTTAGATATTAGTTTTTGAAGAGGGTACCAATTGAAAAATTCATCATTTCAAAACCTTTTCTTATCTTTAAATTTGGAAAATTGGTGGTGGTGCGGTCCTTTTGCTTTGGGCTAATACTTTCTCCCCCTTTGGCATGAATCGCCAAAAACGGATACTTGAGTGAAATATAAGCCCTTAAAACTACTTTCTCCCCCTTTGGCAAACAAAATATGAGTGAAGATTATACCAAAGATGGAGAGCGGCGCGGAGTGACGGCGAAGGGTGAGTAATTGATGGAGTAGAGTGGAAGCCTTTGTCTTCGCCGAAGACTCCAATTCCCCTTCAATCTATGACTTGGTTTGAAATATAGTTGAAAACACATTAGTCATAGCATATAAAAGAGACATGATCAAAGGTATATTAATGAGCTATGTGTGCAAAACCTCAAAAGAAATTCCGAGAATCAAGAATATTTAGCTCATGCCTAAGTTTGTTAAAAGATTGTTCATCTAGTGGCTTGGTAAAGATATCGGCTAATTGTTTTTTGGTGTTAATATATGCAATCTCGATATCTCCCTTTTGTTGGTGATCCCTTAGAAAATGATATCGAATGGCTATGTGTTTAGTGCGGCTATGCTCAACGGGATTATCCGCCATGCGGATTGCACTCTCATTATCACATAGAAGAGGAACTTTGGTTAATTTGTAACCATAGTCCCTAAGGGTTTGCCTCATCCAAAGTAATTGCGCGCAACAATGGCCTGCGGCAATATACTCGGCTTCGGCGGTAGAAAGAGCGATGGAATTTTGCTTCTTTGAAGCCCAAGACACCAGAGACCTTCCCAAGAACTGGCAAGTCCCTGATGTGCTCTTTCTATTAATTTTACACCCCGCCCAATCGGCATCCAAATAACTAATTAAATCAAATGTGGATCCCCTAGGATACCAAAGCCCAAACTTAGGAGTATAAACTAAATATCTCAAGATTCATTTTACGACCGTAAGGTGAGCTTCCTTAGGGTCGGCTTGGAATCTTGCACACATGCATACGGAAAAGCATAATATCCGGTCGAGATGCACATAAATAGAGTAAAGAACCTATCATCGACCGAAATACCTTTTGATCTACGGATTTACCTCACGTGTCGAGGTCGAGATGCCCATTGGTTCCCATGGGTATCTTGATGGGTTTGGCATCCTTCATCCCAAACTTGGTTAGAATGTCTTGAATATACTTTGTTTGGTTAATGAAGGTGCCCTCTTGGAGTTGCTTCACTTGAAATCCCAAGAAGTACTTCAACTCCCCCATCATAGACATCTCGAATTTCTGTGTCATGATCCTACTAAATTCCTCACATGTAGATTCGTTAGTAGACCCAAATATAATATCATCAACATAAATTTGGCATACAAACAAATCATTGTCAAGAGTTTTAGTAAATAAAGTAGGATCGGCCTTTCCGACTTTGAAGCCATTAGTGATAAGAAAATCTCTTAGGCATTCATACCATGCTCTTGGGGCTTGCTTGAGCCCATAAAGTGCCTTGGAGAGTTTATACACATGGTTAGGATACTCACTATCTTCAAAGCCGAGAGGTTGCTCAACATAGACCTCTTCCTTGATTGGTCCATTGAGGAAGGCACTCTTCACGTCCATTTGATAGAGCTTGAAGCCATGGTAAGTAGCATAGACAAGTAAAATGCGAATTGATTCTAGCCTAGCTACGGGTGCATAGGTTTCACCGAAATCTAAACCTTCGACTTGTGAGTATCCCTTGGCCACAAGTCGGGCTTTGTTCCTTGTCACCACACCATGCTCATCTTGCTTGTTGCGGAAGACCCATTTGGTTCCTACAACATTTTGATTAGGACGTGGAACTAAATGCCATACCTCATTCCTAGTGAAGTTGTTGAGCTCCTCTTGCATCGCCACCACCCAATCCGAATCTTGAAGTGCTTCCTCTACCTTGTGTGGCTCAATAGAGGAAACAAAAGAGTAATGTTCACAAAAATGAGCAACACGAGATTGAGTAGTTACCCCCTTTTGAATGTCGCCGAGGATGGTGTTCACAGGGTGATCTCGTTGAATTGCTTGGTGGACTCTTGGGTGTGGCGGTCTTGGAACTTGTTCATCTTCCTCATCTTGATCATGGGCATCTCCCCCTTGATCATTGCTCTCCTCTTGAGGTGGCTCAACTTCTTGATCTTCTCCTTCATCATTTTGAGCCTGACCCTCTTCTTGAGTTGGTGGAGATGCTTGTGTGGAGGAAGATGGTTGATCTTGTGCTTGAGGTGGCTCTTCGGATTCTTTAGGACACACATTCCCAATGGACATGTTCCTTAGCGCGACGCACGGAGCCTCTTTATCACCTAGCTCATCAAGATCAACTTGCTCTACTTGAGAGCCATTAGTCTCATCAAACACAATGTCACAAGAAACTTCAACTAGCCCGGAGGACTTGTTAAAGACTCTATATGCCCTTGTATTTGTGGCGGAACTACCCGAGTTATTCCAACTTAAGTGCCTAAGCCCTGCCTTAGAGGATAGACCACACTTAAATGGGAATAATCCGTCAATCCCTCGGATCTAGTCCGACACGGCCACTGACAGGATCAAGTACCACGATCTCACTCGATGGTGAGTCACAGAGCAAATACAATAAAGCATAAAACCATACATGTCAGAGTATTAAATTATTACATCATCATCGTCATCATCGGAGCTTCTGCAAAAGTGACCATCATTGTTTCGAAGTGCAGCGGAAATAAACTAGCGGTAAATAAATAGAGAGATGGGGAAGCCTGTCCCATCACTCCTCATGCTCCTCCTCAGCCGAGGCAGGGTCCCACTCGACAGTCCAACCCGGTGGCAAGGTGGACGGCCAAGTCACTCCAGCAACCATTTCCTCCAGAGAACCTGTAAAATTATGCCACAAGCAAGGCTGAGTATACTAATACTCAGCTAGACTTACCCGGTGTGAGGAGTCTACTCCTCTACCTCTAGACATGCAGCTGTTTGGCTGTGGGGTTTGGTTGCCAAAAGCACTAGCTGAGTTTCTAAATCAAGATTTTAACTTTGTCAAAATTAAGTGTGACTCTCTTAAGGCTAAAAGTGTACTATCTACTCATACATAGTAGCAAGCATTTTTAGCAATCAATATCTTGTATCATCTCAACACAGTTCCACTTGTTACTCAATGTAGCAGCATGGATCAAGCAGTCTCATTAGCTACGAGAAGCAGACGATTCGAATCGAGTTTTTAAACCTTGCAAGGTAAACCTAAACACACGACATGCAGGGGCACTCCGTCCCCACACACATCAACCGTCCCCATCGATTCCCCGTCAGCAGATCAGGGCTCACCGCTTGGCGTACAATGCCTCACTGACCCCGACTAGCCGTCGTGCAGTGACCGCACTTGTACCCACCATAACCGGAATGGGAGACCTCGTCTCAGGTCGCGTGAGGGGATATGTCCACTGCCAGGTTCACTCAGGTACTAGGCTTACCGATTTACCATATTTCTCGGCATGTGCTTAGTACGTTCAAACGCTTGACTCACGGTACCACACCTTAATCCTTATTCCAGTTCCTACCTCGTAGATAACCAATCCCCATGGATTGTTGTCCACAGACCAACACCATTATGATATAAAAATGGATACAACCAATTTCCTGATCTCGCGCGAGTGCTAGAAAAATCACTCGACTTCTACCGAGATCCTACTTAATAAAGCAGCTACTCGACTTAGCATACTAGTATTCATCACAATGGGGTTCATGAGATCATGCAACTAGGGTTTCAAACAACTCCTACACTTAAGTGCACAAACAATCCTACAATCATTAAGTGTAGTAAAATAGTATAAATAACAGGTTATGCATAAAACTGGGGCTTGCCTTCCAAAGCAGTGGCAGGCAGGTCCTCTGGTGCAAGCTCTGGTGCTGGGTCTGGGGCTACTTCCTGAGCAGCTCCTTGCTCCGGCACGAGGACGTACTCTCCGTCAGCAAGATTACAGTCTATCGAATGAAATGAACATGTATGTTATGATTATGCAGGATTAATAACATTATGCAAAAAGAAAACTAAGTTAAGGAATAACTTAGGGTTTCTGGGTCATACGGGGCTTTTAGTGGTTTAGGCTTATCACTCCTAGGTTTAGATTTTTGTTGAGGATAACATAGTGAATTGGCATTGTCCTTACACATTTCAATGGGAAATGTTATAAGGGTTTTAGGGTGACACTAATTACCAGTATTTATTTTCCTTTCTTTAATTTCTACTTATGGTTTTTAGTGTAGGTTTGAACTATGACAGTGGGTTAATAATTTCCAAAAATTTTGTAAAAATTGCAGTGGGTTGCCATTGGCTATCCTAGCTGGTTTTAGGAATTTGAGGCTTAAACTATAAGGGCTATGCTTTAGACAAAAATAACAAGGGTGGTGTAAAATGGGCCACTTTACACTACACCTCACCATTAGAGTTGAGTTTCTTCCTAAGGGTCATTTTTGTTGGGATCTAACAGTAATACTAAACCTCTGTGCCAAAATCCATAGAAAGTTAATTGGTGATTATTTAATTTTGATTTTCTAAAGTTTAATGCCAAAAAGGTGCTTATAACTAACTTGTCACTTGAAAAATATCAAACAACAGATTTTGTATTTTTCCTCTGTTCATAATAATCAAACATTAATTATCCCAAGGTTTGGGGTGTCATTGCCTTAGGGTTATTTTTGTAGAGTTTTTCTAAGTTATCCTTATTTTATTAATTTAAAAGGTATCCTTCTTATTTTATACTAAACCAGGGTATGATATATTTTTCCAGTGAACTACATTAAATAAGTATCCTAACAAAAATAGAGGTGCTCTCTGGTTCATGGTTTAAATTACATTTTCTATTTTTCTTATCTTTAAGCATATTATGGAATAAGGGGTAAAAACCAACTTAATAGAGTGGACAGAGAGGTTCAACATTTTTAAACAGGTCAGTAGGTAGATATAAACTTCTCCAAATTTTTCTAACCCTAGTCAAATAGCACAACTATTTTTCTTACTATTA
Organism: Zea luxurians; assembly: GCA_029449295.1. Lineage (NCBI taxonomy): Eukaryota > Viridiplantae > Streptophyta > Magnoliopsida > Poales > Poaceae > Zea > Zea luxurians. The sequence continues at coordinate 7,603,914 of JAOPSE010000109.1, forward strand.
TTGAGCTTTTGGCCAAAACTAACATTAAATCAGAGTTTTAAAATCTTCCTTAATACCAAGGGGTTTTATATTTTTCTTAAATAGGTTACATTAATTAGAGTCTGACAAAATTGGTTTGACCAAATTTGGATGAACTAAACATAAGTTATGAATTTTTAAAGTCTCTGTTCAATTTTAAAATAGATTTTAAAAAGAGTTTCCTGGAAAAACAGTTTACACCGGGGTCCCTGGGTTTAAATCAAATCAACCCTCACAGATCTACCCTTGCGCCACTGTTCCCCTATGTCTCTGACATTTCACAAAACCCCCCGACCTTCTCTCCCTCTCACCCGCAGTCCTTCCCCCAACTGAAACAGTAACCGCGGGAAAGAAAAGGGTGGCGCGGCTTACCGACGGCGAGGGAGGTCCGGCGAAGGGTGGGGTTGGCTCGGGGAGACTCTGGCGGTCACGTCGAGGTACGGCTTGACGTCGGGGATGGCCGGAATCGCCCGGTCCACGAGCGCAGGCGGGTGTGCTCGTCGGCGGCGAGTGTACCGGCCAAACTACGGCGAACTGGTTCAATCCAAGGGCACGGTGAGCTTCACGGTGTAACGTAGCGACTGTGTGCACAAGGAATCGAAGGATGGTTGAGCGGTTTAACTGGTCCACGTACTCCGGCGGGGTTGAGAGCTCCGGCGAGCGTGGACTGGCCTCTCCGGCGAAGCAAACTCCGATTCCTCGCTCAGGGAGCTTCACGGAGGCGTGCACAGCCTTCCCCGAGGGCTGGACAAGGTTGGGAATGGCTCTGCTGGCCGGTCTACGGTGACAGGGGGATTGGGCGGCCGCGGACTCGCTGCGCACGGGCAAACGGCGACGAGCTAACTCCGGTGAGGTTTTGAGGGTGCGCGGAAGAGTGCAGTCGAAGCCTAGGAGGGTTTTATAGGCTCGGGCGCGGGCCACGGTGCTGGTTTGGCTCGGGCGCGGCGCTGGGCACGCGGGAGCGCGCGCGGCCGTGCTCTGGCGCGGGCAGAAGGCGTCGAACACGTGGAGGTGAGTTTCTTCCATTGTTCAAACGTCTCCAAAGATCGCAAACGTGCGAATCTTGCCATGAATCCGGCGCAGACCTCCTCCTGGCACCTAGGTCTATCTCACATGTGTGAGTTCCAAAGGAAGATACGCCCTAGATCAGGAGATAGACGGGCGCCAAATCTGGCTTGTCTCACTGCCCACCACGTGACAAAACTGATGCCAATCCCTGTCAAACTTCCAAGTCTCGGTCTCCACTTCTTCCAGGGGGTGCCTTAGGTGGTATACCACATTTTTGGTATAGAACCCAAGTGGTTTTGGTGCCATCTTCAAGGTGAACACGGTTGATCCTTAAACTAGGGTTAAAAATGGACTTAGAGAGAAATAGAGGGCTCTAGCTCTCTCTCCACTTGGAGATTTGAGTTGGGGTTTCTCCAGGGGTCTTTTTGCATTATTTCCCTCCCCTAATTGCTGGTTACAAGGTTGCTTAGGGTTTGGGTAAAGATTGCCCATGCTTTGCACATTTGCTCACTCTCTTTCCCCCACTTTACTTAGGGTTTTGGAAGATAGAGTTTAAAAAGAGGTCTAGGGTTCTTCTCCCCTCTTATCCAAGGTAGTAAGTGAGCAAGGATTAGAGTAATGCTTCTTAGGTCATTGGCAACATGATTAGCACATGATCTCCAAGTTCTTGGGTGTGGCCCTAAGCCTCTACCACATGTAATCAAAGCCTTTAGTATCAAGGTGGGCTCCAACCAAGGTAACACCTGGGGTGTTACAGCCCTCCCCCCTTAAAGGAATCTCGTCCCGAGATTTTAGGTAGAGTCCCTTGGAGGGTGCTTGAAGGTGTGTTAGTGCTACTCTTCCTTTATGCTCAAGTTTCACTTATTAACTGCTCTTCGAATGTCATCCTCTTTGCAACTTCAGAAGGAAGCCCTTCTTAAGTTAAATCCACAACTTAGACTATCCTTGTTATCTAAGTTTTTCTTATAATTGAATTCAAAGGGCAGGTGGGGGTTGGGTTTTTGGGGTTACATACCGACTCCTTTGGGCAGAAAGTCGGGGAAGCGAGAGCGTAGAAAATCCTCCGTCTCCCATGTAGCTTCTTCTGCTGAATGGTGACTCCACTGAACCTTATACATTCTGATTGATCTTGCCCGAGTTGATCTTTCCTTCTGATCCAATACCTTGACAGGGTACTCTTGGTAGGACAAGTCTGGTTCTATCTCAATGTCCGGTTCCGATAACACTTCAGTGGGTAGACGAACACATTTCCGCAGCTGAGATACATGGAACACATTGTGAACTGCTGACATGCGGGGTGGCAATTCCAATTGGTAAGCTACGGGTCCACAACTTGCCTTGATCTCATAGGGTCCAATGTAACGAGGGGCTAACTTGCCCTTGATCCCGAATCTCTGGACACCCTTGGTTGGTGATATCTTAAGGTAGACATGATCTCCCACCTCAAACTGTAGAGGCTTCCGCCTCTTGTCATGATAACTCTTTTGCCTGGCCTGAGCAGCTTCTAGGTTCTTCTTGATAATTCTGACTTTTGCTTCTGCTTCAAGTACCAAATCGGGCCCAAAAATTTCCCTTTCTCCTGCTTGAGACCAATTTAGTGGGGTCCTACATCTTCTCCCATATAATGCCTCAAAAGGTGCCATCTTGAGACTGGACTGATAACTGTTATTATAAGAAAACTCTGCCAAGGAAAGACACTTGTCCCAATCCTTTCCATAGTGTAGTGCACATGCTCGCAACATGTCTTCCAAAATCTGATTTACCCTTTCTGTCTGACCATCTGTTTGGGGATGGTATGCTGAGCTTCGTATAACCTGGGTTCCAAGTGATTCCTGCAATTGCTCCCAAAATCGTGCCACAAAAGGTGCTCCTCGGTCGGAGACTATAGTCCTTGGTATCCCATGCAGACGAACTATCTGGTCAATGTAGATCTCTGCATACTTCTCCGCCCGGTGGGTGGTGTGCACTAGCAAGAAATGAGCAGTCTTGGTCAATCTGTCCACAATAACCCATATAGAATCATGGTACCTGGAGGTATTGGGCAATCCCACTATGAAGTCCATGCAAATGTCCTCCCATTTCCAAGATGGTATGGGAAGAGGTTGCAAATGGCCTGCTGCCTTCAAGTGACTAGCTTTTATTCTCTGGCAAGTGTCACACTCGGAGATGTACTTGGCAATTTCCCTCTTCATTCTGGTCCACCAGTAAAAAGGTCTAAGATCATGGTACATCTTGTTGCCACCAGGGTGCATGGAGAATTTGGAAAGGTGAGCTTCGTCCAGTATCTTTTTTCTAAGTTCAGGGTCCTTGGGAACCACCAATCGGTCTCCAAACCATAAAATTCCCTTGCTGTCCTGACGGAAACACTTGTATTTTTCTGCCTTTTGCTTGAGCATATCTTTGATAACCTGAACACCCTTATCCCCAATCTGTGCCTGAACTATTTGCTCTTGCAATGTGGGCTCCACCGAGATATATCTCAATTCACCGGAAGGAACAACTTCCAGGTTCAGCTTACACAGCTCATCACACAGGGTGGTGACTCTTGCATCCATGTTCATACAATTGCACTGGGCCTTTCTGCTCAAGGCATCTGCCACAACATTTGCTTTGCCCGGATGGTAATGCACTTCCAAATCGTAGTCCTTGATTAACTCCAACCATCTCCTTTGCCTCATGTTCAGATCTGCCTGAGTGAAGATGTACTTGAGACTCTTGTGATCAGTGTAGATGTTACAGTGAGCTCCCATCAAGTAGTGTCTCCATATCTTAAGAGCATGAACTACAGCTGCCAATTCTAGATCATGTGTAGGGTAGTTCTGCTCATGGGGTCTGAGTGCTCGGGAAGCATAAGCAATCACCCTGTTCTCTTGCATCAAGACACATCCCAATCCTGTACCAGAAGCATCACAATAAACTTCGAAGGGCTTAGTGTTATCGGGTTGAGCCAGCACTGGGGCTGTTGTCAAATGTTGCCTCAGTGTATGAAAAGCATCTTCGCACTTCTGGCTCCAAGCGAACTTGGCTCCCTTCTTCAATAACTCAGTCATTGGCTTGGCAATTCTGGAGAAATCCGGAATAAATCGTCGGTAGTACCCTGCCAATCCCAGAAAACTCCTAATCTGCCTCACTGTAGTTGGAGGTTTCCAGTCCATCACTTCTTGCACTTTCTCAGGGTCAACTGATATCCCATCCTGAGAGATTGTGTGACCCAAGAATTTTATTTCCTTCAGCCAGAATTCACATTTAGACAATTTAGCATAAAGACGATGATCGCGCAGTCGCTGAAGCACGATATGCAGATGCTCAGCATGCTCGTCTTCGTTCTTGGAATAGACTAGAATATCATCAATGAAAACAACCACGAACTTGTCCAGCTCTGGCATGAATACTGAGTTCATCAAGTACATGAAATAAGCCGGGGCATTGGTCAGCCCAAAAGACATCACCAAAAACTCATACAGCCCATATCTGGTAGAGAAGGCCGTCTTGGGAATGTCGCTGGCACGGATCTTGATCTGATGGTAACCTGAGCGAAGGTCTATCTTGGAGAATACCTTGGCTCCTACCAACTGGTCAAACAGAACATCAATGCGGGGTAACGGGTATTTGTTCTTGATAGTCACCGCATTGAGAGGGCGGTAATCAACACACATTCTCAGACTCTCATCCTTCTTCTTCACAAATAATGCAGGACATCCCCAAGGTGAAGTACTTGGGCGAATGAACCCCTTGTCCAACAGTCCTTGCAGTTGCTTCTTCAGTTCTGCCAGTTCTGCGGAAGGCATCCTATAGGGTCTCTTGGAGATAGGAGCAGTCCCGGGTTGCAATTCAATTGCAAACTCAATGTCTCTGTCAGGTGGCATTCCTGGCAATTCATCCGGAAAAACATCGGGGTAGTCACAGACTACTGGGATCTTTCTTACTGGGGATTCTGTCATGATATAAGCACAAGAACGGGTACAACCCTGATCGGGCAAGTATAATGTGGTTTCACCACAGGTTGGTGAGTGCACTTCAATGGCCCTAGCTGCAATGTCAAGAACTGCCCGATGCCTTGTTAACCAGTCAGTTCCTAATATGATATCCACACTATCCAGTCCCAAGATAAGAAGGTTGGTTTTAATTATCAGACTACCAAACTTTAGAGGCACATTCTTGCTGATTTGATTAGTGGCAATCCTGCCTCCTGGTGTTGAATTGGTGATACCCCCGTGGGTGTGATGAAAAGGCAATTGGCACTTGGCACTAAATTTGGCACTAATAAAGCTATGTGATGCACCAGAATCAAAAAGAGTGATAGCAGGATAATTTAATACTGTAAAGATACCAGTCATGACGGGTGCTCCCTCTGGAATATCAGCCATGGTGGTGAAGTTCAGCCTGCCCTGCCTCACTTGCACCTTCTGCCTCTTCCCTTGGTTCTGATTAACATTCTGCCCCTGCCTCTGCTGATTCCTGGGGCAATTCTTGGCATAATGCCCAGTGTTACCACAGGTGAAACACCTGTTGTCATTTGCCTGGCGGTACTGCTGCTGCTGATTGTTCCTCTGAGCTGGAAACTGGGTGCTGTTGGGTGCCTGCTGCTGCTGCTGCGGTGGTCTGATCACCCATCTCCCTTGCTGCTGTTGGGGTCCCCTGTTCTGCGTGTCGGACACAATCCTAAAGCGCTGTGGCTGAGCTGAGGGTCCTGCCACAGGGGTCTTCCTCTTCTTCTCTGCCTGTCGAGCTGTAATGCAGTCCTCCTGGGAGATAGCCATGTTGACCAACTCATTGTAGCTATTGGCCCTGACGGTGTTGAGACGATCACGGAGCTTAGTGCTGAGCCCCATCTGAACCTGTCCCTCTTCTTCTCGTCCGTGTCTGCATGGTACCCAGCATACTGGCACAAGTCATTAAAAGCCTGGGCATATTGCAACACGGTCCTATTGCCCTGAGTAAGTGCCAGAAACTCATTGAGCTTCCGGTCCATAATCCCGGCTGGTATATGGTGTCCTCTGAAAGCTGCCTTGAACTCCCTCCACTCCACCTCTCGGTCCTCTGGCTGCATAGCAAGAAAATGATCCCACCAAGTCCTTGCGGGTCCGCGAAGCTGCTGGGTGGCGAACCTGACTTTGGTGACCTCTGAGCAAGCTCCATGGAGTAGTGGGAACTTGGATTCCACCACTCGCAACCACACATCTGCATCCAGTGGATCCTCTGCCCTTGTGAACAATGGGGGCTGGGTGCTGAGGAACTCCTGGTAGGTAGCTACCGCGGGGTGACGCTGATGGTCTCCACCACCATAGTGCTGAGGTGGTGGCTGACGCTGAGCCAGCTGCCTCAAGATCTCATTCTGCTGAGCCATGAGCTCCTGCAGAGTGGGAGGCGGTGGCGGTGGAGGAACGTGCTCATTCTGGCCACGACGCTGCCTTCCGGCCATCTGAAAAGCCACATACATGCTTAACACCACATCTCCAAGTTCAAGATTTTATCGCAGAGAAAAAGTTAAAACAACATGATAGACTCCAACTCCAACATAAAGATTTTTAAAAGTCATAAATTCCTCTTTCCAAATTTAAACTGATAATAGCATCCATCAAACAGGCTTCCAGGAGAGTTTAGCACGATTACATCGATTTGTCCCAAAATGACTCAACTCTATCTAGCCTAGTACCCCCAAGGGCGCAAAAGCTAAGCTAGCCACGAGGAGTCCTACCATTACCAACGTCTAACTCTACTCTGGTCACCTAGTGCGCGAATGAGGCCGTACTCGACTCGGGGGAAGGTGGTCTTCCCGAGCCAGCAGTGTCTACACTGGAGGCAGGCTCATCTCCTCCCTCGATGTCGACGTCCTCGTTGGCCTCCTGGTCCTGGATCTCCTGGTGATGCATGTCCAGGTGCTCGTTAGCCTCAGCAAGCTGCTGCTGAGTGTTAATGAGCTGATCCTCTAAAACCTCGATGGTGTTCTCCCCGGTGCCCACTAGCTCCTCCAACTCATGAACCTCATCAGACAGCTGCTCCACTTGCAAATCTTTTTCTACCAGCTCCTGGGACAAGTCAACCACGAGCTCCTCCCTGTTGTCCAAGGTGATCTTGGTCGCCTCTAGCAGAGCCATCAAATGAGACATTGCCTCCCCACGCATCACTTGCAGACGATACAGGGCGCTCATGCATCGCACCAACAAGTGAGCCGTGTGGCCTAGGTAGAGAGCCCAGATGTCCTTGGCATGCTCTACCCGATCCTTCCACATTGGGTCGTCCTCCTTTTCCGCGGGGAACAACCCAATGGGGTGGGTAGAGAGCTCCAAGGGATGGAACCCACAAAAAGTCGTCAACCCGTGCAGAGCGATCGCCTCGATCGTGTCCTCCGCCCGGTATCCGAAAGACTCAGAGTCCAGAGAACGCCAGCCTGGCTGCAGGGGATGAGGCTCTAAGATCATCCTCACCCTACAGCGAGGCACCCGGTGCTTCTCAAATTGCTGCACCGTGTACTGAGGGGGTGTCAAGTATCCGGCCCCCTGAAGTACCTCCCACAAGATGCGGGGAAAACCCTCTCGTGCAAGTCCGTCAGTGTGGGTCAGTGCATTTCCGTCATCGGAGGATCCGTGGGAAGTCATCTGTGTATGGTTAAGCGTAAGTAAAAGAAAACGAATTATAAAAAGAACAAGGAAAAATAAAACTCAGCCTTTCTCTAGTTAAATGAAAAGGCAATGGGGACCTAGTTGGTTGTTATCTTGTTTTTAAGTCCTCTTTCTCAGTTATCCATTTGCTTAATTAAAAATGCATGCATGCTCATCCTGAACGACCTCACAAGAAGATAAAAGGAATAGGGAAGAACTCCCATCCTGTAAAAGTGGCCTGTAGGGCCTAGTTACTTAGCCACCTAGCTACCCTTCTATCATCCTAAGGCTTCACGTCCTAGGTCTATCCTGCTCGTCCTACTATCTATCCAACATTGTTTCTATCAAATTTTATTTTAGAAAAGGGATGGCATTCATGTTTTATTGATTCCTCTGTGGTGGTACAAGCTCCGATACCAGCTGTGGCGGAACTGCCCGAGTTATTCCAACTTAAGTGCCTAAGCCCTGCCTTAGAGGCTAGACCACACTTAAATGGGAATAATCCGTCAATCCCTCGGATCTAGTCCGACACGGCCACTGACAGGATCAAGTACCACGATCTCACTCGATGGTGAGTCACAGAGCAAATACAATAAAGCATAAAACCATACATGTCAGAGTATTAAATTATTACATCATCATCGTCATCATCGGAGTTTCTGCAAAAGTGACCATCATTGTTTCGAAGTGCAGCGGAAATAAACTAGCGGTAAATAAATAGAGAGATGGGGAAGCCTGTCCCATCACTCATCATGCTCCTCCTCAGCCGAGGCAGGGTCCCACTCGACAGTCCAACCCGGTGGCAAGGTGGACGGCCAAGTCACTCCAGCAACCATTTCCTCCAGAGAACCTGTAAAATTATGCCACAAGCAAGGCTGAGTATACTAATACTCAGCTAGACTTACCCGGTGTGAGGAGTCTACTCCTCTACCTCTAGACATGCAGCTGTTTGGCTGTGGGGTTTGGTTGCCAAAAGCACTAGCTGAGTTTCTAAATCAAGATTTTAACTTTGTCAAAATTAAGTGTGACTCTCTTAAGGCTAAAAGTGTACTATCTACTCATACATAGTAGCAAGCATTTTTAGCAATCAATATCTTGTATCATCTCAACACAGTTCCACTTGTTACTCAATGTAGCAGCATGGATCAAGCAGTCTCATTAGCTGCGAGAAGCAGACGATTCGAATCGAGTTTTTAAACCTTGCAAGGTAAACCTAAACACACGACATGCAGGGGCACTCCGTCCCCACACACATCAACCGTCCCCATCGATTCCCCGTCAGCAGATCAGGGCTCACCGCCTTAGCGTACAATGCCTCACTGACCCCGACTGGCCGTCGTGCAGTGACCGCACTTGTACCCACCATAACCGGAATGGGAGACCTTGTCTCAGGTCGCGTGAGGGGATATGTCCACTGCCAGGTTCACTCAGGTACTTGGCTTACCGATTTACCATATTTCTCGGCATGTGCTTAGTACGTTCAAACGCTTGACTCACGGTACCACACCTTAATCCTTATTCCAGTTCCTACCTCGTAGATAACCAATCCCCATGGATTGTTGTCCATAGACCAACACCATTATGATATAAAAATGGATACAACCAATTTCCTGATCTCGCGCGAGTGCTAGAAAAATCACTCGACTTCTACCGAGATCCTACTTAATAAAGCAGCTACTCGACTTAGCATACTAGTATTCATCACAATGGGGTTCCTGAGATCATGCAACTAGGGTTTCAAACAACTCCTACACTTAAGTGCACAAACAATCCTACAATCATTAAGTGTAGTAAAATAGTATAAATAACAGGTTATGCATAAAACCGGGGCTTGCCTTCCAAAGCAGTGGCAGGCAGGTCCTCTGGTGCAGGCTCTGGTGCTGGGTCTGGGGCTACTTCCTGAGCAGCTCCTTGCTCCGGCACGAGGACGTACTCTCCGTCAGCAAGATTACAGTCTATCGAATGAAATGAACATGTATGTTATGATTATGCAGGATTAATAACATTATGCAAAAAGAAAACTAAGTTAAGGAATAACTTAGGGTTTCTGGGTCATACGGGGCTTTTAGTGGTTTAGGCTTATCACTCCTAGGTTTAGATTTTTGTTGAGGATAACATAGTGAATTGGCATTGTCCTTACACATTTCAATGGGAAATGTTATAAGGGTTTTAGGGTGACACTAATTACCAGTATTTATTTTCCTTTCTTTAATTTCTACTTATGGTTTTTAGTGTAGGTTTGAACTATGACAGTGGGTTAATAATTTCCAAAAATTTTGTAAAAATTGCAGTGGGTTGCCATTGGCTATCCTAGCTGGTTTTAGGAATTTGAGGCTTAAACTATAAGGGCTATGCTTTAGACAAAAATAACAAGGGTGGTGTAAAATGGGCCACTTTACACTACACCTCACCATTAGAGTTGAGTTTCTTCCTAAGGGTCATTTTTGTTGGGATCTAACAGTAATACTAAACCTCTGTGCCAAAATCCATAGAAAGTTAATTGGTGATTATTTAATTTTGATTTTCTAAAGTTTAATGCCAAAAAGGTGCTTATAACTAACTTGTCACTTGAAAAATATCAAACAACAGATTTTGTATTTTTCCTCTGTTTATAATAATCAAACATTAATTATCCCAAGGTTTGGGGTGTCTTTGCCTTAGGGTTATTTTTGTAGAGTTTTTCTAAGTTATCCTTATTTTATTAATTTAAAAGGTATCCTTCTTATTTTATACTAAACCAGGGTATGATATATTTTTCCAGTGAACTACATTAAATAAGTATCCTAACAAAAATAGAGGTGCTCTCTGGTTCATGGTTTAAATTACATTTTCTATTTTTCTTATCTTTAAGCATATTATGGAATAAGGGGTAAAAACCAACTTAATAGAATGGACAGAGAGGTTCAACATTTTTAAACAGGTCAGTAGGTAGATATAAACTTCTCCAAATTTTTCTAACCCTAGTCAAATAGCACAACTATTTTTCTTACTATTATTGAGCTTTTGGCCAAAACTAACATTAAATCAGAGTTTTAAAATCTTCCTTAATACCAAGGGGTTTTATATTTTTCTTAAATAGGTTACATTAATTAGAGTCTGACAAAATTGGTTTGACCAAATTTGGATGAACTAAACATAAGTTATGAATTTTTAAAGTCTCTGTTCAATTTTAAAATAGATTTTAAAAAGAGTTTCCTGGAAAAACAGTTTACACCGGGGTCCCTGGGTTTAAATCAAATCAACCCTCGCAGATCTACCCTTGCGCCACTGTTCCCCTGTGTCTCTGACATTTCACAAAACCCCCCGACCTTCTCTCCCTCTCACCCGCAGTCCTTCCCCCAACTGAAACAGTAACCGCGGGAAAGAAAAGGGTGGCGCGGCTTACCGGCGGCGAGGGAGGTCCGGCGAAGGGTGGGGTTGGCTCAGGGAGACTCTGGCGGTCACGTCGAGGTACGGCTTGACGTCGGGGATGGCCGGAATCGCCCGGTCCACGAGCGCAGGTGGGTGTGCTCGTCGGCGGCGAGTGTACCAGCCAAACTACGGCGAACTGGTTCAATCCAAGGGCACGGTGAGCTTCACGGTGTAACGTAGCGACTATGTGCACAAGGAATCGAAGGATGGTTGAGCGGTTTACCCGGTCCACGTACTCCGGCGGGGTTGAGAGCTCCGGCGAGCGTGGACTGGCCTCTCCGGCGAAGCAAACTCCGATTCCTCGCTCGGGGAGCTTCACGGAGGCGTGCACAGCCTTCCCCGAGGGCTGGACGGGGTTGGGAATGGCTCTGCTGGCCGGTCTACGGTGACAGGGGGATTGGGCGGCCGTGGACTCGCTGCGCACGGGCAAACGGCGACGAGCTAACTCCGGTGAGGTTTTGAGGGTGCGCGGAAGAGTGCAGTCGAAGCCTGGGAGGGTTTTATAGGCTCGGGCGCGGGCCACGGCGCTGGTTTGGCTCGGGCGCGGCGCTGGGCACGCGGGAGCGCGCGCGGGCGTGCTCTGGCGCGGGCAGAAGGCGTCGAACACGTGGAGGTGAGTTTCTTCCATTGTTCAAACGTCTCCAGAGATCGCAAACGTGCGAATCTTGCCATGAATCCGGTGCAGACCTCCTCCTGGCACCTAGGGCTATCTCACATGTGTGAGTTCCAAAGGAAGATACGCCCTAGATCAGGAGATAGACGGGCGCCAAATCTGGCTTGTCTCACTGCCCACCACGCGACAAAACTGATGCCAATCCCTGTCAAACGTCCAAGTCTCGGTCTCCACTTCTTCCAGGGGGTGCCTTAGGTGGTATACCACATTTTTGGTATAGAACCCAAGTGGTTTTGGTGCCATCTTCAAGGTGAACACGGTTGATCCTTAAACTAGGGTTAAAAATGGACTTAGAGAGAAATAGAGGGCTCTAGCTCTCTCTCCACTTGGAGATTTGAGTTGGGGTTTCTCCAGGGGTCTTTTTGCATTATTTCCCTCCCCTAATTGCTGGTTACAAGGTTGCTTAGGGTTTGGGTAAAGATTGCCCATGCTTTGCACATTTGCTCACTCTCTTTCCCCCACTTTACTTAGGGTTTTGGAAGATAGAGTTTAAAAAGAGGTCTAGGGTTCTTCTCCCCTCTTATCCAAGGTAGTAAGTGAGCAAGGATTAGAGTAATGCTTCTTAGGTCATTGGCAACATGATTAGCACATGATCTCCAAGTTCTTGGGTGTGGCCCTAAGCCTCTACCACATGTAATCAAAGCCTTTAGTATCAAGGTGGGCTCCAACCAAGGTAACACCTGGGGTGTTACAGTATTTGAATCATATCCTAGTAAAAAGCCTTCTACAGCCTTAGGAGCAAATTTAGATTTTCTACCTCTTTTAACAAGAATAAAGCATTTGCTACCAAAGACTCTAAAATATGAAACATTGGGCTTTTTACCGGTGAGGAGTTCGTAAGATGTCTTCTTGAGGATTCGATGTAGATATAACCGGTTGATGGCGTAGTAGGCGGTGTTGACCGCCTCGGCCCAAAATCGATCCGAAGTCTTGTATTCATCAAGCATGGTTCTTGCCATGTCCAGTAGAGTTCGATTCTTCCTCTCCACTACACCGTTTTGTTGTGGCGTGTAGGGAGAAGAGAACTCATGCTTGATGCCCTCCTCCTCAAGGAAGCCTTCGATTTGAGAGTTCTTGAACTCCGTCCCGTTATCGCTTCTAATCTTTTTGATTCTTAAGCCGAACTCATTTTGAGCCCGTCTCAAGAATCCTTTTAAGGTCTCTTGGTTATGAGATTTTTCCTGCAAAAAGAACACCCAAGTGAAGCGAGAATAATCATCCACAATAACTAGACAGTACTTACTCTCGCCGATGCTTATGTAAGCTATCGGGCCGAATAGATCCATGTGTAGGAGCTCAAGTGGCCTGTCAGTCGTCATGATGTTCTTGTGTGGATGATGAACACCAACTTGCTTCCCTGCCTGACATGCGCTACAAATCCTGTCTTTCTCAAAATGAACATTTGTTAGTCCCAAAATGTGTTCTCCCTTTAGAAGTTTGTGAAGATTCTTCATTTCAACATGTGCTAGTCGGCGATGCCAGAGCCAGCCCATGTTAGTCTTAGCAATTAAGCAAGTGTCGAGTTCAGCTCTATCAAAATCTACCAAGTATAGCTGACCCTCTAACACTCCCTTAAATGCTACTGAATCATCACTTCTTCTAAAGAGAGTAACACCTATATCCGTAAAAAGACAGTTGTAACCCATTTTACATAATTGCGAAACTGAAAGCAAGTTATAGTCTAAAGAATCTACAAGAAAAACATTGGAAATGGAATGGTCTGGAGATATAGCAATTTTACCCAATCCTTTGACCAAACCTTGATTTCCATCCCCGAATGTGATAGCTCGTTGGGGATCTTGGTTTTTCTCATAAGAGGAGAACATCTTCTTCTCCCCTGTTATATGGTTTGTGCACTCACTATCGATAATCCAACTTGAGCTCCCGGATGCATAAACCTACAAAACAAATTTAGTTCTTGATTTTAGGTACCCAAACGGTTTTGGGTCCTTTGACATTAGATACAAGAACTTTGGGTACCCAAACACAAGTCTTTGATCCCTTGTGTTTGCCCCCAACATACTTGGCAACTACCTTGCCGGATTTGTTAGTTAAAACATAGGATGCATCAAAAGTATTAAATGAAATGTTAGAATCATTTGATGCACTAGGAGCTTTCCTCTTAGGCAATTTAGCACGGGTTGATTGCCTAAAGCTAGATGTCTCACCCTTATACATAAAAGCATGATTAGGGCTAGAGTGAGACTTCCTAGAATGAATTCTTCTAATTTTGCTCTCGGGATAACCGGCAGGGTACAAAATGTAACCCTCGTTATCCTGAGGCATGGGAGCCTTGCCCTTTACAAAGTTAGACAATCTCTTAGGAGGGGCATTAAGTTTGACATTGTTCCCCTTTTGGAAGCCAATACCATCCTTGATGCCAGAGCGTCTCCCACTATAGAGCATGCTTCTAGCAAATTTAAATTTTTCATTTTCCAAGTCATGCTCATTAATTTTTGCATTAAGTTGAGCTATGTGATCATTTTGTTTCTTAATTAAAGCTAGGTGATCATGGATAGCATCAACATTAATGTCTCTACATCTAGTGCAAATAGTGATATGCTCAACAGTAGATGTAGAGGGTTTGCAAGATTTTAGTTCAACAATCTTAGCATGTAAAATGTCGTTTTCACTTCTAAGATTGGAAATAGTAACATTGCAAACATCTAAATCTTTAGCCTTAGCAATTAATTTTTCATTATCATTTCTAAGGCTAACAAGAGAGATATTCAATTCTTCAATCTTAGCAAGTAAACTAAAATTATCATCTCTAAGATTTGGAATTGAAACATCACAAGCATTTGAATCAACCTTAGCAATTATTTTAGCATTCTCATTTCTAAGGCTGGCAATAATATCATGGCAAGTGCTTAGCTCACTAGATAGTTTTTCACATTTTTCTACTTCTAGAGCGTAAGCATTTTTGACCTTAACATGCTTCTTATTTTCCTTAATTAGGAAGTCCTCTTGAGAATCCAAGAGTTCATCCTTCTCATGAATAGCACTAATTAATTCATTTAATTTTTCTTTTTGTTGCATGTTTAGGTTGGCAAAAAGGATGCGCAAATTATCCTCCTCATCACAAGAGTTATCCTCATCACTAGAGGTTTCATATTTAGTGGAGGATCTTGATTTTACCTTCTTCCTTTTGCCGTCCTTTGCCATGAGGCACTTGTGGCCGACGTTGGGGAAGAGGAGGCCCTTGGTGACGGCGATGTTGGCGGCGTCCTCGTCGTCGGAGGAGTCGGTGGAGCTCTCGTCGGAGTCCCACTCGCGGCACACATGGGCATCGCCGCCCCTCTTCTTGTGGTACCTCTTCTTTTCTCTCCTCTTGCCCTTCTTGTCGTCGCCTCTGTCACTGTCACTAGATAGTGGACATTTTGCAATAAAATGACCGGGCTTACCACACTTGTAGCAAACTTTCTTGGAGCGGGGCTTGTAATTTTTCCCCCTCCTTTGCTTGAGGATTTGGCGGAAGCTCTTGATGATGAGCGCCATCTCCTCATTGTCGAGCTTAGAGGCGTCGATGGGTTGTCTACTTGATGTAGACTCCTCCTTCTTCTCCTCGGTTGCCTTGAATGCGACCGGTTGTACTTCGGGCATGGAGGGGCCATCTAGCTCGATGATTTTCTTTGAGCCTTTGATCATCAACTCAAAGCTCACAAAATTTCCTATCACTTCTTCGGGAGACATTAGTGTGTATCTAGGATTACCACAAATTAATTGAACTTGCGTAGGATTAAGAAAAACAAGTGATCTAAGAATAACCTTGACCATTTCATGGTCATCCCATTTTGTGCTCCCGAGGTTGCGCACTTGGTTCACCAAGGTCTTCAAGCGGTTGTACATGGCTTGAGGGTCCTCGCCTTGGTTGAGTCAGAACCGACCGAGCTCCCCCTCGATCATCTCCCGCTTGGTGATCTTGGTCACCTCGTCTCCTTCGTGCGCCGTCTTGAGTACGTCCCAAATCTCCTTGGCGCTCTTTAACCCTTGCACCTTGTTATACTCCTCTCGACTTAGAGAGGCGAGGAGTATAGTGGTGGCTTGGGAGTTGAAGTGTCGGATTTGGGCGACCTCGTCCGAATCATAGTCTTCATCCCCTGGTGATGGTACCTGTACTCCAATCTCAACAACATCCCAAATGCTAGTGTGGAGTGAGGTTAGATGATGCCTCATTTTATCACTCCACATATTATAATCTTCACCGTCAAACATAGGTGGTTTGCCTAATGGGACGGAAAGTAATGGAGTACGTTTGGAAATGCGAGGGTAGCGTAGGGGAATCTTACTAAACTTCTTGCGCTCATGGCGCTTAGAAGTTACGGACGGCGTGTCGGAGCCGGAGGTGGATGGCGACGAAGAGTCAGTCTCGTAGTAGACCACCTTTTTCATCTTCTTCTTTTTGTCACTGCTCCGACGCGACTTGTTGTGTGAAGGGGATCCCTTCACCTTGTTGTCGGACTCCCCGGATGGAGCCTTCCCATGGCTTGTGGAGGGCTTCTCGCCGGTCCCGATCTCCCTCTTGGCGGATGCTCCCGACATCACTTCGAGCGGTTAGGCTCTAATGAAGCACCGGGCTCTGATACCAATTGAAAGTCGCCTAGAGGGGGGTGAATAGGGTGAATCTGAAATTTATAAACTTAAGCACAACTACAAGTCGGGTTAGCGTTAGAAATATGAACGAGTCCGAGAGAGAGAGGGTGAAAAACAAATTGCGGGCAAATAAAGAGTGAGACACGATGATTTGTTTTACCGAGGTTCGGTTCTTGCAAACCTACTCCCCGTTGAGGTGGTCACAAAGACTGGGTCTCTTTCAACCCTTTCCCTCTCTCAAACGGTCACTTAGACCGAGTGAGCTTCTCTTCTCAATCAAACGGAACACAAAGTTCCCGCAAGGACCACCACACAATTGGTGTCTCTTGCCTTGGTTACAATTGAGTTTGATCACAAGAAAGAATGAGAAAGAAAAGAAGCAATCCAAGCGCAAGAGCTCAAATGAACACAAATGTCGCTCTCTCTAGTCACTATTTGATTTGGAGTGATTCCGAACTTAGGAGAGGATTTGATCTCTTTGGTTGTGTCTAGAATTGAATGCTATAGCTCTTGTAATGTGTTGAAGGTGGAAAACTTGGATGCCATTGAATGTGGGGTGGTTGGGGTATTTATAGCCCCAACCACCAAAAGTGGTCGTTGGAAGGCTGCTGTCGTATGGTGCACCGGACAGTCCGGTGCGCCACCGGACACTGTCCGGTGCGCCAGCCACGTCAGCCGGTCGTTAGGTTCTGACCGTTGGAGCTCTGACTGGTGGGGCCACTAGGCTGTCCGGTGGTGCACCGGACAGGTCCTGTAGTCTGTCCGATGCGCCTCCAGCGCGTGCTCTGACTCTGGCGCGCACTGTAGCGCATTTAATGCGGTTGCAGTCGACCGTTGGCGCGAAGTAGCCGTTGCTCCGCTGGCACACCGGACATTCCGGTGTGACACCGGACACTGTCCGGTGCTTCACCGGACAGTCCGGTGAATTATAGCGGAGCGGCCTCCCATTTTCTCGAAGGTGAGCAGTTCAGCGTCGAGTTTCCTGGTGCACCGGACACTGTCCGGTGGCACACCGGACAGTCCGGTGCGCCAGACCAGGGTGCCTTTGGGTTGTCTTTTACTCTCTCTGTTTGAACCCTTTCTTGGTCATTTTATTGGCTTATTATGAACCTTTGGCACCTGTAAAACTTATAGACTAGAGCAAACTAGTTAGTCAATTATTTGTGTTGGGCAATTCAACAACCAAAATTAATTTAGGAAAATGTGTAATCCTATTTCCCTTTCAGTACCGATCGATTCCATATGTGCAACAACCACCATATGTGTCGGCGTGCACCTGATCACACTATAATTACAATGTTTTCATACACATTAATTTAGGCATCCAAAAAGCAATGACGATGGGGCCTTCAACATCCACTCCTTCGTATGCAGGTGCTTCAAGAACTAAAACTAACAACAAACAATAAAGTGTTCAATCTAATTTTTATTTTTTTGTTTTTCATTATGCAGAGTTTCTTCAGGCGTATGGCGACGAAAGAGAACCTTTCATCATGTTTGACTTCGACCATAACACCGAGATGTACCTTCGATTGTGTCTGTTCAAGATGTCGTTGGGCTCTCACATATCGGGGTGCACTGCCACTATGGACATAGGATACCTAGCCGACACCTGCAGCCACCGCGCGGCCAGAGAAAGTGATGAGGTCTCCAGGTCGTCACACCTACTCCTAGGACCACGTCAACGCGTAACATGGGTCAAAGAGGTCTCGACAACCAAGAGATGGTTAGATGATTCATTATGTATGCTACAATGTAACGTTATGATTGTTCGTCCAAACTTAAACTCTTATTATTGATTCCTTGGTTTAGATTTATCTCACTGTCACGACAATAAACTATATTTGACAATGTTGCTACATACATTGAAATTCTCGCTTAAAAATATGAAATAAGTAGTTTATATGCTAATTATAGCCTACACCGAAGCGACCGAGACTAATTTATGAAAAAATTAAAATATTACATAGCCTCTCCATCCTGGAGCGATAGGTAACTGCAAAAATTTAAGGGGTATTTGCACGGTTACCCGTGTCTACGACCCTAACTTTATTTTATCTCTGTTTTTTGAACTTTGCATCATTGCCTTTGATTTTTTTCGAAACGAAGCCTCTGCTTGCCCCTATTTCGTTATAAGCACATAATGGTGTTAAGACTGGCCGCAGCGCTTGCGCTACCGTGCCCCCTCCCCTTGCGTAGGGGGCCTCTAAGCCCGCAGCGGCTGACACTAAAGAGCCCCTACGCGCTGCAGCCGTAGGGAAGGGTGCCCACGTCCCCCAGATCAAGGGAAGCACTGTAACACCCCTTGCACAGTGCTCCCCTATTTAATAGTTGACAAAAAATTATAATAAAAGAGAAATAGTGTTAGATAATGATATTTTATAGGTGTAGTGGGGTATAGGGGATAATATAGGGGGAACCGCTGCGGGAGATGAAAAAATAGGGGGTGAAATATTGATGATGTGACGCAAAAAAGTGATATAGGGGAAAAAATTTAAGGAAAATCGCTACGGATAGCCTAATTCAGCACATAACTGTGCACCGATGCCTCTCTTATTATGAACTATTACAAATTTACCCCCACTTTGATATAAAAGTTTAGAGTATAAGTATGACATAAATGCAACCATAAATTTGAGAATCAATTATTTCATATTCAAAATTTCAAATACTTTGAATTTAATGAAAAAAAATTAAATTTAAAATTATAAATACTTTGAAAATATAATTTTGATAGCATTTTAGCTATAATTTGACACCATTTTATATTAAAAATGTTCTCAAATTGATATCAAATTAGAGATAAAATTTATGTTAATTTTTCAGAAATTAGGGGTAAAAATGGAGTTAAAGTCGTGAATAGAGGTAAAAATGCAATTGTCCCAAATTTCAAAGTGGTCATATAAAAGCGATTGTGGTTATTTTTCAATAAACATAAAAAGTTACCGTTACCAACTTCCCTTTATCCTGGATTAAGGCCCTGTTTAGTACAGCTGCTGCTTGTTGAAAAAGCAGCTTATCTGATAAGCTGGTAAAAAGCAGCTTCTGCTTGTTGACTGCTTTTAGTTCATTTTGAGAAGCAGCTGAACTGATAAGCTGCTATAGAAGCTGTCTGTTTGGCAGAACTTCGACTTAAATTTGTGAAGAAGCTGAAAATAAGCTGTGCCAAACAGGGCCTAAATCGGCCCGGAGCTGCTGACGTCATCAGTGCCTTTCCCCACTCCAATCCAAGATTACTCTTCTCTACTACTTATTAAGTTAGCAATAGTAGTCTGCCTTTTATGTTCTGCCATTCTACGATCCCAGCCGTCCAATCCCACACACCAGTTTTCCGCGCGCAGAAAAAAAATCAAATCGTGGCTGTCTAGGGATTGAACCTTGGATCTATTGAGCAGAATGCCTAGCCTTCCACCCTCTAGCCAACATGACTCATGTTGAATTATGTACAACTTCAACTAAAACGTCTTTTGTGTTTAACCCACCGTCCACTCTGTATGCTCACTGAGTCTAAAAAACATTTATAGCTTGGCCCCTGATCTTTCTGGAATTTGGGACGCAGTCCAGGAAATAAAGAAAATAGGGGAAAGGAGTTTAGAAATTGATTTTTAGTTTAAAAATAATTGCAGATACCCATTTAATTCATGAAAATTTCATATTAAATCCAAATGAGTTCATTCCAATTTCTATAATTCTATAATATTATTTTTATCACATAATACCTCTGTTTTGTCATGAAAACAACAATAAAATTGATTTTCTAATTAATCTTATATCAAATACATAGAAACTTTGGAAATTCGTAACTTCCCCATTTTAATTCCAAATTGAATCGTTCCAGTTGTGTTAGTCTCGTATGAATATTTACTACGCAGTAACAACATTGATTATACCATGTTTCATACTTTTATAATTAGATATTTATTTATCCTATGTTAATTGGGTTAATCTATTTCTATTGGATTAATTTATTTAATATATTAATATAGTATTCTAACTTTGTGGTTATACGATGTTTGACCATTAGTCTTGCAAACACACACTTACCTTTTTGTTTAAGCAAAAGCGTATGGTGGTACGTGTCCAATGACTAACGATGTACGAGAGAATTTCTTCCGGTATGTGTGAAACGTGCTCTCCAATAATGAGACCATACAAATCGTGATATATATCAAAGTCTGCATGATACTGATGGTTGCAATGTAGTGGTGAAACAGATAGATTATAAATAACAAAATTTATATATGGCCAGAATCACAAATTGATTATGAAACATTTTCTCATAACGGTATAACACATATTTTGTATATAAGTTATCGTAGTATACCGGTATTATATATTCCCGTTGCAACGCACGGGCATTCAGCTATCATGTATAGAAGTCTGCACGGTACTGTTGGTTGCAATGTAGTGATGAAATAGTTAGATTGAAATAACAAAATTTATGTATGGCTAGGATCACAAATTAATTACGAAACATTTTCACATAACAGTATAACACACATTTGTTCATAAATTATCATGATATTAAATGTTTCTGTTGCAACGCACGGGCACCCACATATATGTGTTTATGTCTACATCTATGACATGAAACACATCTACTACATCTCTCTCCAAGCTCACTTGCTACCATTGCACAATGCGTAGTAGTAGATAAGTATAACCAATATTCTTGAATTATATTTTTGGATGGAGGTAATATTATTTAAAGAAGAGCTTTGCATGCTATTTCTTTTGTTTGAATAATGCATTATACTTAAATTCCCTTTTTTGCATGTGTGAAATTTTTTCTTCGTAATATTTTTTTTCCATGGATCAGACTTGTGAGTCATTTTCATAAACCAACGCCAAGCATGAATCCATGTTTCCTACTTCAAACCCCGAACAAACTCCATGAGCAGGAGGCATTCGCATTGTCGTCGCTCATCGATGACGAGAAGAAGCTTGACGACTGTCAGTTCGACCTCTAAAAGCAGTCTTACGTGGTCGCATGCGCCGCTGTGTACGACAAGCTCCCGCGAAGCCGTCGCTTGGACGCGGTCTAGAGCATCTGCACCGCGTTGTCCATCGTTAAGCAGGGGGGCCTCATGGTTGTCGCCAACGTCGACGACTCTCGGTTTGTTCTGGACACCGCATCCGACGACGACGCCATCACGCCGTCCAGCTCATCGTCCACCTGAAGCCCAACCTGCCACGTAAAGTCGCTACTGACCGGACATGAATTCTTGTGCGCTGGGACGATGGACGTTGCTGACGTTGTGTGAGTGTCCTCGAACATGATGTATGTAGTGGAATAGTGCATTCGGTGGTGCAACGGCCAGGGGTACTACCTCGCTGATGTGCCCGGGGTGCCCTTCGTTTGGCAGCCCAACCAAGAGTCATCGGTACTCGTCATGTCGCGTGCGTTCGACGACTACTATATCGAGGATTGTGGCATCATCTTGGCGCCGAAGGTGACACAGAGGAGGATCGACAACAGTGACCAGTTCGTCATCCTCGCCACCGTCAGGGTAGCTTTTGTGCCGGCCTGCCTTTAATTCTCTTCGCAAACACATACACACTTACCTTTTTGTTTAAGCAAGAGCATATGGTGGTGCGTGTCTGATGACTAACGATGTACGAGGGAATTTTTCCGGCATGTGTGGAACGTGCTCGTGCTCTCCAATGATGAGACCATACAAATCGTGGCATATATCGAAGTCTGCATTATACTGATGGTTGCAATGTAGTGGTGAAATAACTAGATTAAAATAACAAAATTTATGTATGGCTAGGATCACAAATTGATTATGAAACATTTTCTCATAATAATATAACACAGATTTTGTATATAAGTTATCATAGTATACTGGTATTATATATTCCCGTTGCAACGCACGGGCATCCAGCTAGTTGTTTGCTGAAGTCCCTGGTGTGGACCGTGGAGTCTCAGGGAGAAGCGCATGCGCACGCCAATCGGCAATCCACCAAAGATTCCGTTCTCCCAGTCGCCTCTCCCAGTCCCAGATCTCGTTCACTCGCACTCGCGCACCCCGCGGCCCCGCGCCTAATGGCATCCTGTGGCGCCGGCGACGCCGCGGCAGCGCAGCCGAGGGCCAGTATCTCGCACGTCATCTTCGATATGGATGGCCTTCTCCTCGGTATCTCTATCTTCTCCATGTTTTGTCGATCGGGGATGTCCATGTTCTTGGCCCCATCCCCATTCCATGGGTGG
This sequence comes from Zea luxurians, assembly GCA_029449295.1. NCBI lineage: Eukaryota > Viridiplantae > Streptophyta > Magnoliopsida > Poales > Poaceae > Zea > Zea luxurians. The sequence goes on from JAOPSE010000109.1 coordinate 7,626,433, forward strand.
AGCGCGCTGATGATCCTCGGTCGGCGGCCCGGGGCGCAGACACGGAGGGCTTCTACACGGAGGTGCAGGAGAAGATCCTAGCGAGGTACGACAAGGTGTTCGACTGGTCGCTCAAGGCCAAGATGATGGGCAAGAAGGCGGCCGAGTCTGCCCGCATCTTCGTCGACGAGTGCGGCCTCAACGGCCTCCTCACCCCCGAGCAGTTCCTCGAGGAGCGCGAGAGCATGCTCCAAGCGCTCTTCCCATCCTGTACCAGGCTGCCAGGTGTGTCATCGATGAACTTGGACGCTGTTGGCGTCGATCTATGCGCCAATCACTAGTGTAGTACCGTCTTGTGGTGCCCTCTATGAAGCTGTTGGCGTCGATCTGTGCGCCAATCACTAGTGTAGTACGGGTCTTGTGGTGCCCCCTTGTTACGCGCTGCCCGAGTCAATCTGATCGCGCGGACCGTCCGAGCCCTAAAACTGGACCACCCATCACTTTTAGTGTTCAACAGACGCCTTTTAGACTTCTCATCGATCTGACAATACTGTACAATTTACTCTATGTTGACGATTACTTTGGTCCACTGGATTTATGGGGAAAATATAACTCAAAAGGAACGAACTTGAGTTCTCAAGTTGATATATTCAGATGTAATGTAATTCCATAGTTGCTCTGGCCATTTGGTTTCATGTTGCTATATGCTGTCCTTAACAAGATAGTCTTTTTCAAGATTTCAGATTGTGGCCTTTTGCAGTTGACACTTATTCTTTGTAATGTCCCAGACCTAGTTTTGACTTTATTGTTCCTCTTAAGACAATCTCTTGTGGTAAAATTACTGTTGCATCAAGTTGTGGTGGGATATTTTGAAGAATAAAAACCAACATTTTAGCATGACTGATCAAGTTGCTTTAACATAAGTGCTTCGCGATTCCTTTTTGTAATTTACTTAAATTGTGATAGACGGTTTGCTTATGATGTGTTGAATGAATCTTGTTTCTTGCAGGAGTACTACGTTTGGTCCATCATCTTCATGCCAACGGAGTACCGATGGCTGTTGCGACAGGGTAAGTTTCTTTGCACCTGATGATCCATCTGGCCTTTCCCTCAACGGTCAATGCCCATCACCTTTCATGAATTATAGAACACTACTAGGGATTGATTTGGTGACAAGGGGATCACGGGGGGATTGGAGGCTCCAATCCCCCCGTGATCCCTGGTCACCAAATCAACCCCTAATGTTTGTTGCTGACCCACTGTGTCTTACAGATCCCATAAACGCCATTTTGCACTGAAGACCCAGAATCACCAGGAAATGTTTTCCCTGATGCATCACGTTGTCATGGGTGATGATCCAGAGGTGAAGGCTGGCAAACCATCCCCTGATGTTTTTCTTGCTGCTATGAGGAGGTTTGAGGTATTGGATTTTGGTCGTATGGCAACACTTGCAGCTATAATGTTTTTGGAGGCTTCCTGTGAGAATCTCTACTGATGCAACTGCATTGCATTTCTTTTAGGGCGGCGTAGAACCTAGCAAGTGCTTGGTTTTTGAAGACGCTCCTTCGGGTGTAGCTGCAGCGAAAAATGCCGGAATGTAAGGGTATCTACTGTTTTAGATACACGATTTTTGCAACCATTTGTACTACAACTCTTGCTACTTATGCAGGTCTGCAGTGATGGTCCCGGATCCAAGGCTGGATGTTTCGTATCACAAAGGAGCTGACCAAGTTCTCAGTTCATTGTTGGACTTCAAACCTGCCGAATGGGGTTTGCCGGCATTTAAAGAGTAGACATTCCATACAAGATTACAAGAGTCTAGTGAAGAAGAATGTGAGATACTCCCTAAGATGCAAATTAAAGAGTACAATTCTATAAGATGCTGCTCAAGGAAAATTCCATAAAATGTTGGTCAAACATACAATTGAACATTCTTGTCGCCTCTTAACTATGTCTCACCAAATTACTCTGAATTAGTTCGGTTACGATTCCGATATAATAATATCCATGTCTTTGTTTTCACTACAACAGGAGGCGCACTTTCGTGTGCAGCCCTACAGTGACCATGGCTATGATGAATAGCTATTTTTGTTTCTGGGAAACATCTTTGCAGACGAATGGTACCGACTGTAAAGTCAATGCCTAGATCTGGGTCATGCTTGGATCGTTCTCTGTCGTGGTTTCAAACTCATGGTTGCTTGTTCATATATATTTGGATCAAAACAGAGAGAAAATTAAGGAGGTAAAATTAATGTTATAGCATTTAACCCCCGCATCTGGTTTGACCCTTATGGTGAAGAATAAGTGCCAAGAAATATCCTCGATACCGTTTTCCGAACGAGGAAGATACGAACTAAATTGTTGTCAATGGCAAAACAAAATGCAATAAATCTGTGGAGGATTGAAGAAGGCAATTCAGGACGACTTTCACTGCATGATTTCTCTCATGGACCGTTTGGATCTATTTATTTTTGGAAGAATTGAAATATACTTAATAAAGTAGTCTATTTTGTTTGAAATTTGATATTTCACCACTTTTTAAAGATTAGATATAAGTTTATCTCAAATTCATGGAATGAAGTATGGAAAATAATTTGATGTATCAATATAATTTTTTTCTACTCTTAAGACATTCTTCGGCTCACTCCTCTGTAGTAAAAATATAGCACATAAATATCTCTCACATATTGCTAATAACCGTATACATATATATTTTGTATAAAACCATAATAGCTTAATTGATTTTTGCCTAAATTATTATTATTAGAATGAAATTCAGTTCTAGGGATCCAAACGGGGCTCTCCAATGAAAACAAACTTGGATAAGGTGATTTTGGACCAGTTTGAAGGCCACAGAAATGTGATGATAATTACAATAAATCCTTTTTTATATTGAACACCGGAAAGATCCCCCCTACAGAACAATATATAGCAGATTGTATATTTTATGGTGATGATAATCTAGCATTTTTTGATGTTAAGAAGGCACTTCAGGTTGCCATGCAGCATCAAGCTGTTGAAGTTAGGGAAAATGTCATTCTTTCTGAAAAAGATGAAACTCTCCAAAAATATGTTAATATAATGGATACTAATGCAAAATACCCAAAAGAATCTCTAGACACCGTTTGTGCTTTCTTTCTTCTGCTCTAGGATATTCTGAGAGTTCTCAATCTAGGTAAGGCTCCTTTACCTTGAAATATGTGTTACACCATATTTCTCCTATGAGCGTGGATGTATTATTGCAACGTTTCTTTGCTTGCAAGTATCAAGCTGCTACTAATGTTGAAAAAACATGCATGAAACATCTTGCCCTTGCTGAAGTCCTTCAGGTTCTGAATATCATAATCAACACAAAAAAGTGGATGGTGCCCCATATTATTCAGGTTGGCAGTCATTGTCCTTTAACATAATAATGGTTGATGCTACTACTGCCGCTAGTGGAAAAGCTTACCATTGGTACATTATCTGCTTGTACCCCAATTGAACATTGAAAAATGAAGGATGGTTTTAGTTTGATGGTTGTCTAAGGTCCTGACAATCAAAGATCTTGTTTGGGAGAAATTAGGTGTTATTTATCTTTTTTTTCATTACTTTAGAAAACAACATGGAGTACCTCTCCATCTAGCTCACTGTTTTGGATCTCTGGATGACAAGGGATCCTCATCCAGATTTTATGCCTACCGAAAAAATAATCTGTTGAAAGGTAAATAGGTAATTTAGTGTCAAACTATTTTTGTGAAGGAATCTGATCACCTAGGAAACTTTAAATAAAAAGATACACAAAACAGTAAAACCTAATGATTCTGAAATTCATACCGATAGACCATATTCTATGGCAAAAGAAATTCATGTTATGCCAGCAGTGATGATAGAACGTAGTGCAAGCAATCGATGACAAGTTACAAACCCAAAAACTCTCTCCGTTGAATCATCTCTAGCATTGTTCAAGATGGCATCCCCACCATCTGCACGTATGAAGTGACATCATAAGCCTAGATAATCAGAAAACTGAAGAATAGTAAGACATGAAGTTCGATCCATTTTTTCAATTTCCTAAATTAATTTTTACGCTGGATGAAATTTAGTTAGCAAAGTGGTGGGCCGCTTTATTAACCTTATCTTTGATTGTTATCCAACAATCCTTCCTTGCGTTGTGAGTTCACACCTCTTTCTTTGTACAACGTCCAGATGTCTGAATGGGGAATGACAAAAAGCAACGAATGAGGATGATGTTAAGGTAGATGTCTGAATGGAGAATGATTTTAGTTTTTAGCAAGCATATATAGCAAAATCTAGACGCATCATTAACTGATGTCATGAAGTATCTCTTGCCACCTTTTGTCAACACATCATTCATCTCGTAGAGATTAGAATGTATGAGCTCTAGAGGTGTCAGATGTCTCTTCTCAACAACCTTGTGAGACTTTCGAGGTTATTTTATGAGACTTAGAACTTTTGACAATGATGAAATTCAAAATTAAATTCATGGTGAAAAGCCGAATGATAGAACCAAAATTAATATGACACAAACACGAATGCTAAATACTCGCAAGATCATTAACATATTAGCGAAAATATGGTTCACATACTTATTATTAAAATCTAACATAGAAAAGCGGAACAAGCCTCCATAGTCATAGCCTTTACCAACAAATTGTCCTGATTTAGACACAACTACTTTATTGTACTCCAAAACTACCTTAAATCCATCTCTACATAGAAAGGTACCGCTAACGAGATTCTTGTTCATAGGAGATACATGTTGCATGTTCTCTTTAACTGCATAATCTTTCACGAAGTAAACCTCAGATCCACCGTGCTCGTGCCCATGAATAGAAGCATGTGACCCATTTCCCATTAGGACGGAGGAATCTCGGATGGTCTGATAAGAAGAGAACATGTTAGTGTCAAAACACACATACACATTAGCATCAGCATCAATCCACCAACTAGATGATTGAAAAACTGAGAAGATGAAAGTTAGATTACCATACCCTTTGTCTCCCTCATTTTTCAGTCATCACTATGTTGATATTGCCATTTTCCCACAACCATCCGCTAAATCAGGATAGTTCCTAGTAAAATGGCCCATCTCACCACACGTGAAATAGGTCAACTCAGCCTTCTTGCTCTTCTTGAAGTTTGTAGTTTTGTTGGGCTTGTTAGGCTTTGGCTTCCCTTTACTCTTGTTGTGGTTCTTCTAAACCATTTTGACGCTGGAGTGGCCTTCTCCTCCTTTAGAACTCGTGTACGTAGCTCGAGCATTCTCCTCAACATCTAAAGACGCTATCAGATTTTGAACTGATGTCTCTTCTCTCTTATGTTTTAGAGAAGTGGCAAAGTTCTTCCATGAAGAAGGAAACTTTGTAATAATGCAACCAGCCACAAATCGGTTAGGAAGAACAATCTTAAGGAGGTCGAGTTCCTTCGCAATACACTGTATTTCATGAGCTTACTCTACAAACAGAGTGATTATCAGCCATCTTATAATCACGAAAGCTCTCCATGATATACAGCTCACTGCAAGCATCCGATGCACCATACTTAGTAGTAAGTTCATCCCACTCCTTCCCATCTGTGTGATGTATATTCGCGTCAACTAGTCAGTCAACAAGGACACTAAGAATTGCTCCCTGAAGATAATATTGGCATCGTCGTATTTTTTCTCCTCTCTAGGAGTCATTATGCCCTCAGGTTTGCCTTTACTAATATAGAACACATTCATAATAGTAAGCCAGAGCGTGACCTTGACTTGCCACCTCTTCAAATGCATACGAGAGAATTTCTCTAGACTCAGCGCCTCGACAAAACCAACCATAGCTAAACCAGGAAATTGTCTATAATAAAGTTTTTAAATTGTTGAATAAGTAGATATATTCCAGATTAAATTCCTAATATAAATCATGAACAACATTAAAGAAACTAGCATGTTGTTCCCTAATAGGCTAGTACGCAGTATGCAAAACACATCTATAATAATAGATAAACTGAAGTACGAGATTAGATCAGATAGTGCATACTGATTAGACATACTGAATGCAGATGGTGAAGCGGCAGGGTCGATGACATCGGTGGTAGTCGTCAAGAAGAGCGCGAATAGTCACGTGAAGATGACATGGTGAACTCCCTCCCCCGATGTAGGATCTATAAAGTGACCAGTTCCAAAGACCTACTGAAAGTCGCCTAGAGGGGGGTGAATAGGGCGAATCTGAAATTTACAAACTTAATCACAACTACAAGCGGGTTAGCGTTAGAAATGTAAACGAGTCCGAGAAAGGGCGTGAAAACAAATCGCAAACGAATAAAGAGTGAGACACAAGGATTTGTTTTACCGAGGTTCGGTTTTCGCAAACCTACTCCCCGTTGAGGTGGTCACAAAGACCGGGTCTCTTTCAACCCTTTCCCTCTCTCAAACGGTCCCTCGGACCGAGTGAGCTTCTCTTCTCAATCAATTTGGAACCAAACTTCCCGCAAGGACCACCACACAATTGGTATCTCTTGCCTTGATTACAATTGAGATGATCGCAAGAAAGAATGAGAAAAAGAAGCAATCCAAGCGCAAGAGCTCAAAAGAACACAACAAATCACTCTTTCTAATCACTAGAGCTTTGTGTGGAGTTGGGAGAGGATTTGATCTATTTGGTTGTGTCTAGAATTGAATGCTAGAGCTCTTGTAAGTAGTTGGAAGGTGGAAAACTTGGATGCCATTGAATGTGAGGTGGTTGGGGTATTTATAGCCCCAACCACCAAAATATGGCTGTTGGAAGGCTGCAGTCGCATGGCGCACCGGACAGTCCGGTGCGCCAGCCACGTCAGCAGACCGTTGGGGTTCGACCGTTGGAGTTCTGACTTGTGGGCCCGCCTGGCTGTCCGGTGGTGCACCGGACAGGCCCTGTAGGCTGTCCGGTGTGCCACCCGCGCGTGCTCTGCTCCTCTGCGCGCGCAGGCGCGCATTTAATGCGTTGCAGTCGACCGTTGCGCGCGAAGTAGTCGTTGCTCCGCTGTCACACCGGATAGTCCGGTGTGCACCGGACACTGTCCGGTGACTCACCGGATAGTCCGGTGAATTTTAGCGGAGCGGATTTCCGAAGCTGGCGAGTTCAGAGTCGCTCTCCCTTGGGGCACCGGACACTGTCCGGTGGTGCACCGGACAGCCCGGTGAATTATAGCGGAGCGCCTCTGAGAATTCCCGAAGGTGAGGAGTTTAGCTTGGAGTCCCCTGGTGCACCGGACACTGTCCGGTGGCACACCGGACAGTCCGGTGCGCCAGACCAGGGCACACTTCGGTTATCCCTTGCTCTCTTGTTTGAACCCTTTTCTTGGTCTTTTTATTGGCTTATTGTGAACCTTTGGCACCTGTAGAACTTATGAACTAGAGCAAAGTAGTTAGTCCAATTATTTGTGTTGGGCAATTCAACCACCAAAATCAATTAGGAAATAGGTGTAAGCCTAATTCCCTTTCAATCTCCCCTTTTTTGGTGATTGATGCCAACACAAACCAAAGCAAATATAGAAGTGCATAATTGAACTAGTTTGCATAATTGTAAGTGCAAAGGTTACTTAGAATTGAGCCAATATAAATTCTCATAAGATATGCATGGATTGTTTCTTTATTTTTAGCATTTTGGACCACGCTTGCACCACATGTTTTGTTTTTGCAAAGGTTTTGGAAATTCTTTTCGAAGTCTTTTGCAAAGAGTCAAAGGTAAATGAATAAGATTCTTGAGAAGCATTTACAAGATTTGAAATTTTCTCCCCCTGTTTCAAATGCTTTTCCTTTGACTAGACAAAACTCCCCCTTAATGAAATCCTCCTCTTAGTGTTCAAGAGGGTTTTGATGTTAATTTTGAAGAGGGTATACCAATTTGAAATTATATCACAAATAAGATACCAATTTGAAAATACTTCTTTAAAACAAAATTGAAAGACTAAAATTTTTGAAATTGGTGGTGGTGCGGTCCTTTTGCTTTGGGCTCATGCTCTCTCCCCCTTTGGCATAAATCGCCAAAAACGAAATCATTAGAGCCCTTTTAAACTACTTTCTCCCCTTTGGTAAACAAAATAGGAGTGAAGATTATACCAAATACAGAGAGTTGCTTGGAGCGACGGCGAAGGATGAGTTGATGGAGTGGAGTGGAAGCCTTTGTCTTCGCCGAAGACTCCATTTCCCTTTCAATACACCTATGACTTGTTTTGAAATTCACTTGAAAACACATTAGTCATAGCACATGAAAGAGATATGATCAAAGGTATATGAATGAGCTATGTGTGCAAAACATCAAAAGAAGTTCCTAGAATCAAGAATATTTAGCTCATGTCTAAGTTTGTTAAAAGTTTGTTCATCTAGTGGCTTGGTAAAGATATCGGCTAATTGATCTTTAGTGTTAATATATGCAATCTCGATATCTCCCTTTTATTGGTGATCCCTTAGAAAATGATACCGAATGGCTATGTGTTTAGTGCGGCTATGCTCAACGGGATTATCCGCCATGCGGATTGCACTCTCATTATCACATAGAAGAGGAACTTTGGTTAATTTGTAACCATAGTCCCTAAGGGTTTGCCTCATCCAAAGTAGTTGCACGCAACAATGACCTGCGGTAATATACTCGGCTTCGGCGGTAGAAAGAGCGACGAAATTTTGCTTCTTTGAAGCCCAAGACACCAAGGATCTTCCCAAGAACTGGCAAGTCCCCGATGTGCTCTTCCTATTAATTTTACACCCCGCTCAATCGGCATCCGAATAACCAATTAAATCAAAGGTGGATCCCCTAGGATACCAAAGCCCAAACTTAGGAGTATGAACTAAATATCTCAAGATTCATTTTACGGCCGTAAGGTGAGCTTCCTTAGGGTCGGCTTGGAATCTTGCACACATGCATACGGAAAGCATAATATCTGGTCGAGATGCACATAAATAGAGTAAGGAGCCTATCATCGATCGGTATACCTTTTGATCGACGGATTTACCTCCCGTGTCGAGGTCGAGATGCCCATTGGTTCCCATGGGTGTCTTGATGGGCTTGGCATCCTTCATCCCAAACTTGTTTAGAATGTCTTGAATATACTTTGTTTGGCTAATGAAGGTGCCCTCTTGGAGTTGCTTCACTTGAAATCCCAAGAAGTACTTCAACTCCCCCATCATCAACATCTCGAATTTCTTTGTCATGATCCTACTAAATTCCTCACATGTAGATTCGTTAGTAGACCCAAATATAATATCATCAACATAAATTTGGCATACAAACAAATCTTTGTCAAGAGTTTTAGTAAATAGAGTAGGATCGGCCTTTCCGACTTTGAAGCCATTAGTGATAAGGAAATCTCTTAGGCATTCATACCATGCTCTTGGGGCTTGCTTGAGCCCATAAAGCGCCTTAGAGAGTTTGTACACATGGTTAGGGTACTCACTATCTTCAAAGCCGGGAGGTTGCTCAACATAGACCTCTTCCTTAATTGGTCCATTGAGGAAGGCACTTTTCACGTCCATTTGATAAAGCTTGAAGCCATGGTAAGTAGCATAGGCAAGTAATATACGAATTGACTCAAGCCTAGCTACGGGTGCATAGGTTTCACCGAAATCCAAACTTTTGACTTGTGAATATCCTTTGGCTACAAGTCGGGCTTTGTTCCTTGTCACCACACCATGCTCGTCTTGCTTGTTGCGGAACACCCATTTGGTTCCTACAACATTTTGATTAGGACGTGGGACCAAATGCCATACCTCATTCCTAGTGAAGTTGTTGAGCTCCTCTTGCATCGCCACCACCCAATCCGAATCTTGAAGTGCTTCCTCTACCCTGTGTGGCTCAATAGAGGAAACAAAAGAGTAATGCTCACAAAAATGTGCAACATGAGATCTAGTGGTTACCTCCTTATGAAAGTCGCCTAGGATGGTGTCGACGGGGTGATCTCGTTGGATTGCTTGGTGGACTCTTGGGTGTGGCGGCCTTGGTTCTTCATCCTCCTTGTCTTGATCCTTTGCATCTCCCCCTTGATCATTGCTGTCATCTTGAGGTGGCTCATCTTGTTGATCTTCTTCTTCATCAACTTGAGCCTCATCCTCATTTTGAGTTGGTGGATATGCTTGCGTTGAGGAGGATGGTTGATCTTGTGCATTTGGAGGCTCTTCGGATTCCTTAGGACACACATCCCCAATGGACATGTTCCTTAACGCGATGCACGGAGCCTCTTCATCACCTATCTCATCAAGATCAACTTGCTCTACTTGAGAGCCATTAGTTTCATCAAACACAACGTCACAAGAAACTTCAACTTATCCAGTGGACTTGTTAAAGACTCTATATGCCCTTGTGTTTGAATCATATCCAAGTAAAAAGCCTTCTACAGTCTTAGGAGCAAATTTAGATTTTCTACCTCTTTTAACAAGAATAAAGCATTTGCTACCAAAGACTCTAAAATATGAAATATTGGGCTTTTTACCGGTTAGGAGTTCGTATGATGTCTTCTTGAGGATTCGGTGTAGATACAACCGGTTGATGGCGTAGCAGGCGGTGTTGACCGCCTCGGCCCAAAACCGATCCGAAGTCTTGTACTCATCAAGCATGGTTCTTGCCATGTCCAATAGAGTTCAATTCTTCCTCTCCACTACACCATTTTGTTGCGGGGTGTAGGGAGAAGAGAACTCATGCTTGATGCCCTCCTCCTCAAGGAAGCCTTCGATTTGTGAGTTCTTGAACTCCGTACTGTTGTCGCTTCTAATTTTCTTGATCCTTAAGCCGAACTCATTTTGAGCCCGTCTCAAGAATCCCTTTAAGGTTTCTTGGGTATGAGATTTTTCCTGCAAAAAGAACACCCAAGTGAAGCGAGAATAATCATCCACAATGACTAGACAGTACTTACTCCCGCCGATGCTTATGTAAGCTATCGGGTCGAATAGGTCCATGTGTAGGAGCTCCAGTGGCCTGTCAGTTGTCATAATGTTCTTGTGTGGATGATGAACACCAACTTGCTTCCCTGCTTGGCATGCGCTACAAATCCTGTCTTTCTCAAAATGAACATTTGTTAATCCTAAAATGTGCTCTCCCTTTAGAAGCTTATGAAGATTCTTCATCCCAACATGGGCTAGTCGGCGGCGCCAGAGCCAACCCATGTTAGTCTTAGCAATTAGGCAAGTGTCGAGTTCAGCTCTATCAAAATCTACCAAGTATAGCTGACCCTCTAACACTCCCTTAAATGCTATTGAATCATCACTTCTTCTAAAGACAGTGACACCTACATCAGTAAAAAGACAGCTGTAGCCCATTTGACATAATTGAGAAACGGAAAGCAAATTGTAATCTAAAGAATCTACAAGAAAAACATTGGAAATAGAATGGTCAGGTGAAATAGCAATTTTACCCAAACCTTTGACCAAACCTTGGTTTCCATCCCCGAATGTGATAGCTCGTTGGGGATCTTGGTTTTTCTCATAGGAGGAGAACATCTTCTTCTCCCCTGTCATGTGGTTTGTGCACCCGCTATCGATGATCCAACTTGAGCCCCCGGATGCATAAACCTACAAAACAAGTTTAGTTCTTGACTTTAGGTACCCAAATTGTTTTGGGTCCTTTGGCATTAGATACAAGAACTTTGGGTACCCAAACACAAGTCTTTGATCCCTTGTGTTTGTCCCCGACATATTTGGCAACTATTTTGTCGGATTTGTTAGTTAAAACATAGGATGCATCAAAAGTCTTAAATGAAATGCTATGTTCATTTGATGCACTAGGAGTTTTCTTCTTAGGCAATTTAGCACGGGTTGATTGCCTAGAGCTAGATGTCTCACCCTTATACATAAAAGCATGATTAGGGCCAGAGTGAGACTTCCTAGAATGAATTCTCCTAATTTTGCTCTCAGGGTAACCGGCAGGGTACAAAATGTAACCCTCGTTATCCTGAGGCATGGGAGCCTTGCCCTTAACAAAGTTAGACAATCTTTTAGGAGGGGCACTAAGTTTGACATTGTCTCCCTTTTGGAAGCCAATGCCATCCTTGATGTCAGGGCGTCTCCCACTATAGAGCATGCTTCTAGCAAATTTAAATTTTTTATTTTCTAAGTCATGCTCACTGATCTTAGCATTAAGTTGAGCTATGTGATCATTTTGTTGTTTAATTAAAGCCATGTGATCATGAATAGCATCAATGTTAATGTCTCTACATCTAGTGCAAATGGAAGTATGCTCAATGGTAGATGTAGATGGTTTGCAAGATTTTAATTCTACAACTTTAGCATGCAATATATCATTTTTACTTCTAAGGTCGGAAATGGAAGCATTGCAAACATCTAATTCTTTAGCCTTAGCAATCAATTTTTTATTTTCATTTCTAAGGCTAGCCAGAGAGATATTCAATTCTTCAATCTTAGCAAGCAAATCAACATTTTCATCTCTAAGATTGGGAATTGAAACATCACAAATATTAGAATCAACCTTAGCAATTAATTTAGCATTTTCATTTCTAAGGTTGGTAATAGTGTCATGGTAAGTGCTTAGCTCACTAGATAGTTTTTCATATTTTTCTACTTCTAGAGCGTAAGCATTTTTAACCTTCACATGCTTCTTGTTTTCTTTGATAAGGAAGTCCTCTTGGGAGTCCAAGAGATCATCCTTCTCATGAATAGCACTAATTAATTCATTTAGTTTTTCCTTTTGTTGCATGTTTAGGTTGGCAAAAAGGGTGCGCAAATTATCCTCCTCATCACTAGCATTTCCCTCATCACTAGAGGTTTCATATTTAGTGGAGGATCTTGATTTTACCTTCTTCCTTTTGCCGTCCTTAGCCATGAGGCACTTGTGGCCGACGTTGGGGAAGAGAAGACCCTTGGTGACGGCGATGTTTGCGACGTCCTCGTCAGAGGAGGAGTCGGTGGAGCTCTCGTCGGAGTCCCACTCCCGGCAAATATGGGCATCGCCGCCCTTCTTCTTGTAGTATCTCTTCTTCTCCTTTCTTCTCCCCTTCTTGTCGTTGCCCCTGTCACTATCACTAGATAATGGACATTTTGCAATAAAATGACCGGGCTTACCACATTTGTAGCACACTTTCTTGGAGCGGGGTTTGTAATCCTTCCCCCTCCTTTGCTTAAGGATTTGACGAAAGCTCTTGATGATGAGCGCCACCTCCTCATTGTAGAGCTTTGAGGCGTCGATTGGTTGTCTACTTGATGTAGACTCCTCCTTTTTCTCCTCCGTCGCTTTGAATGCGACTGGTTGTGCTTCGGATGTGGAGGGGCCATCAAGCTCGTTGATCTTCTTTGAGCCTTTGATCATCAATTCAAAGCTCACAAAATTCTCGATCACTTCCTCGGGAGTCATTAGTGTATATCTAGGATTGCCACGAATTAATTGAACTTAAGTAGGGTTAAGGAAAACAAGTGATCTAAGAATAACCTTAACCATTTCGTGGTCATTCCACTTTTTGCTCCCGAGGTTGCGCACTTGGTTCACCAAAGTTTTGAGCTGGTTGTACATGTCTTGTGGCTCCTCCCCTTGGCGAAGACGGAAGCGACCGAGCTCCCCCTCGATCGTTTCCCGTTTGGTGATCTTGGTCACCTCGTCTCCTTCGTGCGCGGTCTTTAGCGTGTCCCAAATCTCCTTAGCGCTTTTCAACCCTTGCACCTTGTTATACTCCTCTCGACTTAGAGAGGTGAGGAGTATAGTTGTGGCTTGGGAGTTGAAGTGTTGGATTTGGGCCACTTCGTCCTCATCATAATCTTCATCCCCTACGGATGGTACCTGTACACCAAACTCAATAACATCCCATATACTTTTGTGGAGTGAGGTTAGGTGATATCGCATCAAATCACTCCACCTAGCATAATCTTCACCATCAAACGTTGGTGGTTTGCCTAATGGGACGGAAAGTAAAGGCGTATGTTTAGGAATGCGAGGATAGCGTAGGGGGATCTTACTAAACTTCTTGCGCTCATGGCGCTTAGAAGTTACGGACAGCGTGTCGGAGCCGGAGGTGGATGGTGAAGAGGTGTCGGTCTCGTAGTAGACCACCTTCCTCATCTTCTTCTTCTTGTCACCGCTCCGACGCGACTTGTGTGACGGGGAGTTCTTCTCCTTCCCTTTCCCTTTGTTGCGGGACTCTTCCGATGAAGCCTTCCCGTGGCTTGTAGCGGGTTTGTCGCCGGTCACCATCTCCTTCTTGGCGTGATCTCTCGACATCACTTCGAGCGGTTAGGCTCTAATGAAGCACCGAGCTTTGATACCAATTGAAAGTCACCTAGAGGGGGGTGGATAGGGTGAATGTGAAATTTACAAACTTAATCACAACTACAAGCCGGGTTAGCGTTAGAAATGTAAACGAGTCCAAGAGAGGGCGTGAAAACAAATCGCAAACGAATAAAGAGTGAGACACAAGGATTTGTTTTACCGAGGTTCGGTTTTCGCAAACCTACTCCCCGTTGAGGTGGTCACAAAGACCGGGTCTCTTTCAACCCTTTCCCTCTCTCAAACGGTCCCTCGGACCGAGTGAGCTTCTCTTCTCAATCAATTTGGAACCAAACTTCCCGCAAGGACCACCACACAATTGGTGTCTCTTGCCTTGATTACAATTGAGATGATCGCAAGAAAGAATGAGAAAAAGAAGCAATCCAAGCGCAAGAGCTCAAAAGAACACAACAAATCACTCTCGCTAATCACTAGAGCTTTGTGTGGAGTTGGGAGAGGATTTGATCTATTTGGTTGTGTCTAGATTTGAATGCTAGAGCTCTTGTAAGTAGTTGGAAGGTGGAAAACTTGGATGCCATTGAATGTGAGGTGGTTGGGGTATTTATAGCCCCAACCACCAAAATATGGCTGTTGGAAGGCTACAGTCGCATGGTGCACCAGACAGTCCGGTGCGCCACCGGACACTGTCCGGTGCGCCAGCCACGTCAGCAGACCGTTGGGGTTCGACCGTTGGAGTTCTGACTTGTGGGCCCGCCTGGCTGTCCGGTGGTGTACCGGACAGGCCCTGTAGGCTATCCGGTGTGCCACCCGCGCGTGCTCTGCTCTTCTGCGCGCGCAGGCGCGCATTTAATGCGTTGCAGTCGACCATTGCGCGCGAAGTAGTCGTTGCTCCGCTGTCACATCGGACAGTCCGGTGAATTTTAGCGGAGCAGATTTCCGAAGCTGGCGAGTTCAGAGTCGCTCTCCCTTGGGGCACCGGACAGCCCGGTGAATTATAGCGGAGCGCCTCTGAGAATTTCCAAAGGTGAGGAGTTTAGCTTGGAGTCCCCTGGTGCACCGGACACTGTCCGGTGGCACACCGGACAGTCCGGTGCGCCAGACCAGGGCACACTTCGGTTATCCCTTGCTCTCTTGTTTGAACCCTTTTCTTGGTCTTTTTATTGGCTTATTGTGAACCTTTGGCACCTGTAGAACTTATGGACTAGAGCAAAGTAGTTAGTCCAATTATTTGTGTTGGGCAATTCAACCACCAAAATAAATTAGGAAATAGGTGTAAGCCTAATTCCCTTTCACCTACTCTCCCGATTGCAGATGCGCGTCGACGCTCGGGATGAAGAAGACCATGATGGCGGTGCAGCATCAAGTAGAGGCAAAACCTAACTCTAGTTTTAGATGTATTTGGCGATGGCTGTTAGGTGCAACATATAGAGTCGCCACCATCAACCAATAAGGACCACATCGCGATCTGATCGTGATTGATAAGGACTCACGTTCTTATCTGGTTGTGATCGAATAAGCACTCTAAACTTAACAACCAAGTAATCAAAAATAAAAACAGCAAGATGAGGGACCGGATTTTGGCAAACCATTCACGTGCACGTCACGCACCCGCACCCTTCGCCCCTCCCCGCCTCGACCAGGCCAGGACAGACAAGCGAGCAAGAGTGTGGCACTTCATCATTTCTCCCCTCATCCATGACTTGGTGGGATATGGAAGCCTCGACATATAAACTAGTCTCACTCCACTTAAATTAGCAATGTAGGACTATTGCTTCCACCATCCCCTTGCCATACATGGGATTTTTGAGATTTTCTGTATTGGGCTAGGCCCATAAAATCCAACATAGTACACTGAACAACTTAAGCGCGTGACCAGACTGAGTGAAAAACCAAAGAAAGAAGTGCGAAATGGTGGAAAAAGTATCAGACTTCAAACACAAGGAAATTGTCCACAAATAGTAAGATGAATCGTCAAGTAAATTTATACCTAGAAACACTAAGAATAGTTTGATGTCCACAAATCTAAGTGTATGAGGTAAAAAATATGCATAGCGTGAGAGGAGGAGCTAGGGAAGTGAAGTCTAACATGATGACCTAACTGTTAGGCATGGTATAGATGCTTAAGAGTACACTGAGTACATGAGATTACTAAACTATGACACAACTGGGACAACACGTCAGAACTAGGATGACTCAGGCAACGATGTCAGGTGGCAGAAGTAGTGGATGTAGTCAGTGTATGTGGCTATGGCGAGGACAAAAGTGGTGACAGAGTTGAAGCCATAAACCACATGGTGCAAAGGCCCCGAAGCTATCACAGTGAGCGAGGAGGCGCTAGGAGGTCAGACTCTTCATAGACAAGCCAAAATAGTCAATCCATAGAACATGAATTATCAATAGTGAACTGACGAACAAATAGAAAATTTTAAATAATATTGAGGACAACAAGAACATTACAAAGATGAAAAAACAAAGAAGGACTGAATCACCTACTAAGGTGACCATAAGAGTATTCCCATTGCCAACAACGGTAGAAGAGATGGATTAGGAGAGTGGAAAGAAGAAAGTATACCATCATTTAGAGTAGTGTGATAGGAGGCCCCAGTGTCAGCCACCCATTTGATGAGGGCAAGAGAGGTCAGTGTCATCATGCTAAATGAGTTTGCAAGTAATTGCTGATCCCACCCACCAGTCCATGGGGTCCAGGATAGGATAGAGTGTGGTGGTAGGGGCAAGAGTGCTGAAGAACAATGAAACCGAGGGAGGAGAGCCAATAGGGTACATATGTCGGGCATCGTTAGGGGAGACGACTGAGGTGGTGGCAAACATGGGTTGCACTACCTTAGGATGGTCCATTCCACATGGAGAAGCGACCAATCCACTAGTTGTAGAGAGATGGATAGAGAGCGTCCCTGAAAGTCGCCTAGAGGGGGGTGAATAGGGCGAAACTGAAATTCTCAAAAATAATCACAACTACAAGCCGGGTTAGCTTAGAAATATAATAGAGTCCGCGAGAGAGGGTGCAAAACAAATCGCAAGCGAATAATGAAGTGAGACACGCGGATTTGTTTTACCGAGGTTCGGTTCTCTCAAACCTACTCCCCGTTGAGGAGGCCGCAAAGGCCGGGTCTCTTTCAACCCTTACCCTCTCTCAAACGGTCCCTCGGACCGAGTGAGCTTTCTCTTCTCAATCACTTGGAACACAAAGTTCCCACAAGGACCACCACAAGTTTGGTGTCTCTTGCCTCAATTACAAGTGAGTTTGATCGCAATGAAAGAATCAAGAAAGAAGAAAGCAATCCAAGCGCAAGAGCTCGAAAGAACACAAGCAAATCTCTCTCTCTAATCACTAGGGCGTTGTGTGGAATTTGGAGAGGATTTGATCTCTTTGGTGTGTCTAGAATTGAATGCTAGAGCTCTTGTAAGTAGTTGGGAAGTGGAAAACTTGGATGCAATGAATGGTGGGTGGTTGGGGGTATTTATAGCCCCAACCACCAAACTAGCCGTTTGGTGGAGGCTGTCTGTTCGATGGCGCACCGGACAGTCCGGTGCACACCGGACAGTCCGGTGCGACAGCCACGTCACCAAAGTCGTTGGGTTCCGACCGTTGGAGCTCTGTCTTCTGGGCCCGCCTTGATGTCCGATGGCGCACCGGACATGAACTGTAGAGTGTCCGGTGCGCCAGCATGGGCGTGCCTGACCTCTGCGCGCGCAGCGCGCGCATTTAATGTGTCGCAGGTAGCCGTTGGCGCCGAAATAGCCGTTGCCCCGCTGTTACACCAGACAGTCCGGTGTACACCGGACAGTCCGGTGAATTATAGCGGAGCAGCTGAAATGAATTCCCGAGGCTGGCGAGTTCCGGAGGCCGCTCTTCCTTGGAGCACCGGACATGTCCGGTGTACACCGGACAGTCCGGTGAATTATAGCGGAGTCGCCTCTGGAATTTCCCGAAGGTGACGAGTTTGAAGTCGGAGTCCTCTGGTGCACCGGACATGTCCGGTGCGCCAGACCAGAGGTGCCTTCGGTTGTCCCTTTGCTCTTTGGTTGAACCCAATACTTTGTCTTTTTATTGGCTAAGTGTGAACCTTTAGCACCTGTATAACTTATGCACTAGAGCAAACTAGTTAGTCCAAATATTTGTGTTGGGCAATTCAACCACCAAAATTAATTAGGGACTAGGTGTAAGCCTAATTCCCTTTCAATCTCCCCCTTTTTGGTGATTGATGCCAACACAAACCAAAGCAAATATAAAAGTGCATAATTGAACTAGTTTGCATAATGTAAGTGCAAAGGTTGCTTGGAATTGAGCCAATAAATGTTACTTACTAGATGTGCATGGATTGTTTCTTTATTTTTAACATTTTGGACCACGCTTGCACCACATGTTTTGTTTTTGCAAATTCTTTTTATAAATCCTTTTCAAAGTCCTTTTGCAACATAGTCAAAGGTAGATGAATAAGATTTTTGCAAAGCATTTTTCAAGTTTAAAAATTTTCTCCCCTTGTTTCAAATGCTTTTCCTTTGACTAAACAAAACTCCCCCTAAATGAGATCCTCCTCTTAGTGTTCAAGAGGGTTTTGATATATCATTTTTGAAATACTACTTCCTCCCCCTTTAGAACATAATAAGATACCAATTTGAAATTGACCAATTGAAAATCTCCAAATTTTTTTAAAATTAGGTGGTGGTGCGGTCCTTTTGCTTTGGGCTAATACTTTCTCCCCCTTTGGCATGAATCGCCAAAAATGGATACTTGGAATGAAATATAGGCCCTTTCTAGCTACTTTCTCCCCTTTGGCAAATAAAACATATAAGTGAAGATTATACCAAGGATGGAGAGTGATGCGGAGCGACGACGAAGGATGAGTAGTAGAGTGGAGTGGAAGCCTTTGTCTTCACCGAAGACTCCAATTCCCTTTCAATATACCTATGACTTGGTTTGAAATATACTTGAAAAACACATTAGTCATAGCATATATCAAAGAGACATGATCAAAGGTATACTTATGAGCTATGTGTGCAAATTAGCAAAAGAAGTTTCTAGAATCAAGAATATTGAGCTCATGCCTAAGTTTGGTAAAAGTTTGTTCATCAAGAGGCTTGGTAAAGATATCGGCTAATTGATCTTTAGTATTAATGTATGAAATCTCGATATCCCCCTTTTGTTGGTGATCCCGAAGAAAATGATACCGAATGGCTATGTGCTTAGTGCGGCTATGCTCAACGGGATTATCCGCCATGCGGATTGCACTCTCATTATCACATAGAAGAGGAACTTTGGTTAATTTGTAACCATAGTCCCGCAGGGTTTGCCTCATCCAAAGCAATTGCGCGCAACAATGGCCTGCGGCAATATACTCGGCTTCGGCGGTAGAAAGAGCGACCGAATTTTGCTTCTTTGAAGCCCAAGACACCAAGGATCTTCCCAAGAACTGGCAAGTCCCCGATGTGCTCTTCCTATTAATCTTACACCCTGCCCAATCGGCATCCGAATAACCAATCAAATCAAATATGGATCCCCGAGGGTACCAAAGCCCAAACTTAGGTGTATAAGCCAAATATCTCAAGATTCGTTTTACGGCCGTAAGGTGGGATTCCTTAGGGTCGGATTGGAATCTTGCACACATGCAAACGGAAAGTATAATGTCCGGTCGAGATGCACATAAATAAAGCAATGAACCAATCATCGACCGGTATACCTTTTGATCCATGGACTTACCTCCCGTGTCGAGGTCGAGATGCCCATTTGTTCCCATGGGTGTCTTGATGGGCTTGGCATCCTTCATTCCAAACTTGGTTAGAATGTCTTGAGTGTACTTCGTTTGGCTAATGAAGGTGCCCTCTTGGAGTTGCTTGACTTGGAATCCTAGAAAATACTTCAACTCCCCCATCATCGACATCTCGAATTTCTGTGTCATGATCCTACTAAATTCTTCACATTTAGATTCGTTAGTAGACCCAAATATGATATCATCAACATAAATTTGGCATACAAACAAATCATTGTCAAGAGTTTTAGTGAATAAAGTAGGATCGGCCTTGCCGACTTTGAAGCCATTTGCAATAAGGAAATCTCTAAGGCATTCATACCACGCTCTTGGGGCTTGCTTGAGCCCATAAAGCGCCTTAGAGAGCCTATAAACATGGTTAGGGTACTCACTATCTTCAAAGCCGGGAGGTTGCTCAACATAGACCTCTTCCTTGATTGGTCCATTGAGGAAGGCACTCTTCACGTCCATTTGGTAAAGCTTGAAGCCATGTAAGTAGCATAGGCTAATAATATGCGAATTGACTCAAGCCTAGCTACGGGTGCATAGGTTTCACCAAAATCCAAACCTTCGACTTGTGAATATCCCTTGGCCACGAGTCGAGCTATGTTCCTTGTCACCACACCATGCTCGTCTTGTTTGTTGCGGAAGACCCACTTGGTTCCTACAACATTTTGGTTAGGACGTAGAACTAAATGCCATACCTCGTTCCTCGTGAAATTGTTGAGCTCCTCTTGCATCGCCATCACCCAATCCGAATCTTGTAGTGCTTCCTCTACCCTGTGTGGCTCAATAGAGGAAACAAAAGAGTAATGCTCACAAAAATGTGCAACACGAGATCGAGTGGTTACCCCCTTATGAATGTCGCCGAGGATGGTGTCGACGGGGTGATCTCGTTGTATTGCTTGGCGGACTCTTGGGTGTGGCGGCCTTGGTTCTTCATCCTCCTTGTCTTCATCATTTGCATCTCCCCCTTGATCATTGCCGTCATCTTGAGGTGGCTCATCATTTTGATCTTCTCCTTCATCAACTTGAGCCTCGTCCTCATTTTGGGTTGGTGGAGATGCTTGCGTGGAGGAGGATGGTTGATCTTGTGCATTCGGAGGCTCTTCGGATTCCTTAGGGCACACATCCCCAATGGACATGTTCCTTAGCGCGATGCACGGAGCCTATTCTTCACCTATCTCATCAAGATCAACTTGCTCTACTTGAGAGCCGTTAGTCTCATCAAACACAACGACACAAGAAACTTCAACTAGTCCTGAGGACTTGTTAAAGACTCTATATGCCCTTGTGTTTGAGTCATATCCTAGTAAAAAGCCTTCTACAGTTTTAGGAGAAAATTTAGATTTTCTACCTCTTTTAACAAGAATAAAGCATTTGCTACCAAAAACTCTAAAATATGAAATATTGGGCTTTTTACCAGTTAGGAGTTCATAAGATGTCTTCTTGAAGATTCGGTGTAGATATAACCGGTTGATGGCGTAGCAGGCGGTGTTGACCGCCTCGGCCCAAAACCGATCCAGTGTCTTGTACTCATCAAGCATGGTTCTTGCCATGTCCAATAGAGTTCGATTCTTCCTCTCCACTACACCATTTTGTTGTGGGGTGTAGGGAGAAGAGAACTCATGCTTGATGCCCTCCTCCTCAAGGAAGCCTTCAATTTGAGAGTTCTTGAACTCCGTCCCGTTGTCGCTTCTAATTTTCTTGATCCTTAAGCCGAACTCATTTTGAGCCCGTCTCAAGAACCCCTTTAAGGTCTCTTGGGTATGAGATTTTTCCTGCAAAAAGAACACCCAAGTGAAACGAGAATAATCATCCACAATAACTAGACAGTACTTACTCCCGCCGATGCTTATGTAAGCAATCGGGCCGAATAGATCCATGTGTAGGAGCTTCAGTGGCCTGTCACTTGTCATGATGTTCTTGTGTGGATGATGAGTGCCAACTTGCTTTCCTGCTTGGCATGCGCTACAAATCCTGTCTTTCTCAAAATGAACATTTGTTAGTCCTAAAATGTGCTCTCCCTTTAGAAGCTTATGAAGATTCTTCATCCCAACGTGGGCTAGTCGGCGATGCCAGAGCCAACCCATGTTAGTCTTAGCAATTAAGCATGTGTCGAGTTCAGCTCTATCAAAATCTACCAAGTATAGCTGACCCTCTAACACACCCTTAAATGCTATTGAATCATCACTTCTTCTAAAGACAGTGACACCTACATCAGTAAAGAGACAGTTGTAGCCCATTTGACATAATTGAGATACAGAAAGCAAATTGTAATTTAAAGAATCTACAAGAAAAACATTGGAAATAGTATGGTCAGGTGATATAGCAATTTTACCCAATCCTTTGACCAAACCTTGATTTCCATCCCCGAATGTGATAGCTCGTTGGGGATCTTGGTTTTTCTCATATGAGGAGAACATCTTCTTCTCCCCTGTCATGTGGTTTGTGCACCCGTTGTCGAGTATCCAACTTGAGCCCCCGGATGCATAAACCTACAAAACAATTTTAGTTCTTGACTTTAGGTACCCAAACGGTTTTGGGTCCTTTGGCATTAGAAACAAGAACTTTGGGTACCCAAACACAAGTCTTGGAGCCCTTGTGTTTGCCCCCAACAAACTTGGCAACTACCTTGCCTGATTTGTTAGTCAAAACATAAGATGCATCAAAAGTCTTAAATGAAATGCCATGATCATTTGATGCAATAGGAGTTTTCTTTCTAGGCAACTTAGCACGGGTTGGTTGCCTAGAGCTAGATGTCTCACCCTTATATATAAAAGCATGGTTAGGGCCAGAGTGAGACTTCCTAGAATGAGTTCTCCTAATTTTGCTCTCGGGATAACCGGCAGGGTACAAAATGTAACCCTCGTTATCCTAAGGCATGGGAGCCTTGCCCTTAACAAAGTTAGACAAATTTTTAGGAGGGGCATTAAGTTTGACATTGTCTCCCCTTTGGAAGCCAATGCCATCCTTGATGCCAGGGCGTCTCCCATTATAGAGCATACTCCTAGCAAATTTAAACTTTTCATTTTCTAAGTTATGCTCGGCAATTTTAGCATCTAACTTAGCTATATGATCATTTTGTTGTTTAATTAAGACCATGTGATCATGAATAGCATTAACATCAATATCTCTACATCTAGTACAAATAGAAACATGCTCAACATTAGATGTAGAGGGTTTGCAAGATTTTAATTCAACAACCTTAGCATGTAATATATCATTCTCCCTTCTAAGGTTGGAAATAGTAACATTGCAAACATCAAAATCCTTAGCCTTAGCAATCAAATTTTCATTTTCTACTCTAAGGCTAGCAAGAGATACATTCAATTCATCAATCTTAGCAAGCAAATCATCATTATCATTTCTAAGATTGGGAACATTACAAACATGAGAATCAACCTTAGCAATTAATTTGGCATTTTCATTTCTAAGGTTGTCAATGGTCTCATGGCAAGTGCTTAGCTCACTGGACAATTTTTCATATTTTTCAACTTGTAGAGCATAAGCATTTTTAACCTTAACATGCTTTTTGTTTTCCTTAATAAGGAAGTCCTATTGAGAGTCCAAGAGATCATCCTTCTCATGAATAGCACTAATCAATTCATTTAATTTTTCCTTTTGTTCCATGTTAAGGTTGGCAAAAAGGGTACGCAAATTATTTTCCTCATCACTAGCATTATCATCACTAGAGGATTCATATTTAGTGGAGGATTTAGATTTAACCTTCTTCCTTTTGCCGTCCTTTGCCATGAGGCACTTGTGGCCGACGTTGGGGAAGAGGAGTCCCTTGGTGACGGCGATGTTGTTCTCGTCGGAGGAGGAGGAGTCAGTGGAGCTCTCGTCCGAGTCCCACTCCCGGCAAACATGGGCATCGCCGCCCTTCTTCTTGTAGTACCTCTTCTTTTCTCTCCTCTTTCCCTTCTTGTCGTTGCCCCTGTCACTGTCACTAGATATAGGACATTTTGCAATGAAATGATCGGGCTTACCACATTTGTAGCACACTTTCTTGGAGCGGGGTTTGTAGTCTTTCCCCTTCCGTTGCTTGAGGATTTAGCGAAAGCTTTTGATGATTAAGGCCATCTCCTCATTGTCGAGCTTGGAGGCGTCAATTGGTTGTCTACTTGGTGTAGACTCCTTCTTCTTCTCCTCCGTCGCCTTAAATGCCATCAGTTGTGCTTCGGACGTGGAGGGTTCATCAAGCTCGTTGATCTTCTTTGAGCCCTTGATCATACATTCAAAGCTCACAAAATTCCCGATTACTTCCTCGGGAGTCATTAGTGTATACCTTGGGTTACCACGAATTAATTGTACTTGAGTAGGGTTAAGGAAAATAAGAGATCTTAGAATAACCTTAACCACCTCGTGGTCATCCCACTTCTTGCTCCCGAGGTTGCGCACTTGGTTCACCAAGGTTTTGAGCCGGTTGTACATATCTTGTGGCTCCTCCCCTTGGCGAAGACGGAAGCGACCGAGCTCCCCCTCGATCGTTTCCCGCTTGGTGATCTTGGTGAGTTCATCACCCTCGTGCGCGGTCTTGAGAAGGTCCCAAATCTCTTTTGCATTCTTCAACCCTTGCACTTTGTTGTATTCCTCCTTGCTTAGAGAGGCGAGGAGTATGGTTGTGGCTTGGGAGTTGAAGTGCTCGATTTGGGCCACTTCGTCCGTATCATAGTCTTCATCCCCTACGGATGGTACCTGTGCTCCAAACTCAACAACATTCCATATACTTTTGTGGAGTGAGGTTAGATGAAATTTCATTAAATCACTCCACCTAGCATAATCTTCGCCATCAAAGGTTGGCGGTTTGCCTAATGGAACGGAAAGTAATGGAGTAGATCTAGATGTACGAGGATAGTGTAGGGGGATCTTACTAAACTTCTTGCGCTCTTGGCGCTTAGAAGTTACGGACGGCGCATCGGAGTCGGAGGTAGATGTTGATGAAGTGTCGGTCTCGTAGTAGACCACTTTCCTCATCCTCTTGTGCTTGTCGCCTTTCCGATGCGACTTGTGGGAAGAAGATTTTTCCTTCTTCTCTTTTTGGTGAGAAGAAGAAGATCTTTTCTCCTTCCGTTTGGAGGAGTCCTTCTTCTTCTCCTTCCTCTTGGTGCGGGACTCTTCCGATGAAGTGCTCCCTTGGCTCGTAGTGGGCTTGTCGCCGGTCTCCATCTCCCTCTTGGTGTGATCTCCCGACATCACTTCGAGCGGTTAGGCTCTAATGAAGCACCGGGCTCCGATACCAATTGAAAGTCGCCTATAGGGGGGTGAATAGGGCGAAACTGAAATTCTCAAAAATAATCACAACTACAAGCCGGGTTAGCGTTAGAAATATAATAGAGTCCGCGAGAGAGGGTGCAAAACAAATCGCAAGCGAATAATGAAGTGAGACACGCGGATTTGTTCTACCGAGGTTCGGTTCTCTCAAACCTACTCCCCGTTGAGGAGGCCGCAAAGGCCGGGTCTCTTTCAACCCTTACCCTCTCTCAAACGGTCCCTCGGACCGAGTGAGCTTTCTCTTCTCAATCACTTGGAACACAAAGTTCCCACAAGGACCACCACAAGTTTGGTGTCTCTTGCCTCAATTACAAGTGAGTTTGATCGCAATGAAAGAATCAAGAAAGAAGAAAGCAATCCAAGCGCAAGAGCTCGAAAGAACACAAGCAAATCTCTCTCTCTCTAATCACTAGGGCGTTGTGTGGAATTTGGAGAGGATTTGATCTCTTTGGTGTGTCTAGAATTGAATGCTAGAGCTCTTGTAAGTAGTTGGAAAGTGGAAAACTTGGATGCAATGAATGGTGGGTGGTTGGGGGTATTTATAGCCCCAACCACCAAACTAGCCGTTTGGTGGAGGCTGTCTGTTCGATGGCGCACCGGACAGTCCGGTGCGACAGCCACGTCACCAAAGCCGTTGGGTTCCGACCGTTGGAGCTCTGTCTTCTGGGCCCGCCTTGATGTCCGATGGCGCACCGGACATGAACTGTAGAGTGTCCGGTGCGCCAGCATGGGCGTGCCTGACCTCTGCGCGCGCAGCGCGCGCATTTAATGCGTCGCAGGTAGCCGTTGGCGCCGAAATAGCCGTTGCCCCGCTGTTACACCGGACAGTCCGGTGTACACCGGACAGTCCGGTGAATTATAGCGGAGCAGCTGAAATGAATTCCCGAGGCTGGCGAGTTCCGGAGGCCGCTCTTCCTTGGAGCACCGGACATGTCCGGTGTACACCGGACAGTCCGGTGTACACCGGACAGTCCGGTGAATTATAGCGGAGTCACCTCTGGAATTTCCCGAAGGTGACGAGTTTGAAGTCGGAGTCCTCTGGTGCACCGGACATGTCCGGTGCGCCAGACCAGAGGTGCCTTCGGTTGTCCCTTTGCTCTTTGGTTGAACCCAATACTTTGTCTTTTTATTGGCTAAGTGTGAACCTTTAGCACCTGTATAACTTATGCACTAGAGCAAACTAGTTAGTCCAAATATTTGTGTTGGGCAATTCAACCACCAAAATTAATTAGGGACTAGGTGTAAGCCTAATTCCCTTTCAGTCCTCCCTAAAGCATGAGCGTAGGGAGCCAAACAGAAGAGTGGACCCCAAAACTAGAGCTAAAGAGGGCAGTGGCAGTGTCGAGGCGAAGCTGGCCTCCCTTGGTGATCTTCTTGAGGATAAGGTCATTGTGGACCTTATGGAAGAACGAGAAAGGCACGAAACGGATAATCCATGTCCGTAGATAGTCATAGCGCTTATTGAGGCCCCAGAGTAGGTTATGGACGCACGTACGATTGAAGACATGCTCTTCAATATAATAGAGGGAGTTCACCATGCTCTTCAACTAATGGAAGTATTTAGTGATGGAGAGATCACCCTACACAAAATGCTCGGAAGGCGACATCGAGGTGGAGAGCACATGTCTCGCGGTAGTCAAGGAACTATACCTCAATGACAACCCAAGCCAGATGGGTGCTACCACCACGCTCATGGATGATGTCCTGCAACTCGACCATGATGGCCCCAAGGATCTAGGAGAGGACCATATTGTCCATCTGACATCAGGACGATGAGAACACCATATCATTAAGGAAGTGGACATCAAGGGTGTAGCGCTGCAAGGTGAGGATGATGAGGTTGCGCTAGCGGATGTAAGAGAAGGTTGGGTCGAGAAGCATAGGAACCAGGTAGTGAGCGTTCTAGACACCAGTTGCCTAGGCATGAATGTTGGCAATGACTACAACCTTGCATGCCAAAAGGGGGTGACCACCCGATACTCTAGAGGTGGATCAAGAGATGTCGCTCGAACTCTATGAGATATTGAGCGAGGCATGCATAGCAATCCATTCCTTCTAGGCGACTATAACGTGCTTCACTCTTGGGAAGTAGCCACAATGGCCTTAGCAGCCTTGAGGGCCACAACTAGAGTGGAGTGAACAATCTCGACATCATGATGGGAAGAATCAGTTGGTAGAGGTCTGAAAAGGGGAGCAACATCGACGAGCTAGTCTGAGGCAAGGAAGGCATGAGGATGGTGTCTCCAGGACTGGTAGCAATAGTACCAAGGTCGGCAAGGCCCAAGCTGTCATAATCGGCAAGGCCTAGGCCAGTAGACGGACCATCGACAATAACAGTAGCCCCTAGACCGCCAACCTCGGAGGTTGGGCCACTAGTTGTTGCAGCTACGCCGCGTCGGGGTCAAGGGGGGATCGAGTCGTGCCTAGGCCAGTAGTTCCTAGGCTGCCCACGCTAGAGCCACCACCCTTCACAGTCAAGCAGAGGGGGTTGAAGATGGCAGTGGCAGCAACATAGAGACACCGAGGGACGGTGAAGGAGGGGTTGATGCCAGTAGCCACTGATGGAGATAGTCTAACAATTTGGAATGCCTATCTTTCAAACCCTGGGTCCACCACTCCCTGCTTTGCCTCCACCGCTTAGACCAAATCCCAAACTTATAAATATAACGGTCTAGGACCTCCTGGTTGCCTCAGTTGGATGGGAAACCCTAACCCCTGAGTGGGGTTGGGAATTGTATTAATAGACTCGGTAGTTAGGACAGACCCATTACAGTAGGTACAAGAGGGTAATTACACAAGAAACACCCAAAACCCTAACGATTACTCTAACACCCCCTGCAGTCGCAACTCTATCCTGTACAGATGTTGAAATTGGACCGAAAGCCTAGAAATACACTCGACAGTAGCCCGTCGTCTCTCGCTCCAGCGTAGATGCTGAGTACCGCGTCGTGGCCAACGGCATGGCAGAGACCTCCTGGATGCGCTAGCTCCTCCACGAGCTCTTCAGCACCCTTCAGCGCGCCACCCTCGACTATTGCTCTGATACCAAGTTGGATGGGAAACCCTAACCCCTAAGTGGGGTTGGTAACTGTATTAATAGACTCGGTAGTTGAGCTAGACCCATTACAATAGGGGCGAGATGGTAATTACATATGAAACACCCAAAACTCTAACGGGTACTCTAACACCCTCCACTACATAGTATGATGATGGATAACACGAACCCCTATTTATTTGAACCTACTAATATTCACCGTGACAAACTGACAGACAACATGCTTATTGCCAAAATTCTTCTTATCTTATACATATCCAGGATTTATCATACTTAGCTACAAAAAAATGCTCTAGAGAGAGCCTCAAAAAGAAAAGAAAACGAGAGAGAATAAAAAATAGAGAACCAAATAAAAATATCTGATCTAATCCATTATCGTTACTCTTCTGGCAATAGTTGTACACATGTATAATACGACTGGATGTTTATCCCCTAAATACCAGGGTATTTTTTTTGCCCCTTTATATTTAACAATCGTCTTTTACCACACATCCCTCAGATATCTGCCCTCCGTTTGGAGATTCTTCACAAAGCTCTCGGCCTTAGAACTGTCGACGGAGCCCTGTTCGCCAAAAAAAAAAAATGTCGACAATTGCATGAGAAACAACAACAGATGCAAAGAAAGAAGCATATCTATAGTATGCAAGTTTTTTTTTAAGTTTCAACTAGGCCTAAGATCAGTACCTGCTCCTGAACAATGGTGTGGAGAACTCTATGTACATCTCTGGCCATGCCTTTGGCATCACCACAGACATAGATGTAAGCACCTTGGGAGATCATGTCCCAGACTTCAGATGCCTGGAAAAAATGGACAAAGGCAAGAGCAGTGAGCCACTAGGTTTGGAGGGCAGCAGAAGCTGATCAGAAAACGAGCAGCCGGGTTACTTTCTGTGCCATTTTGTGCTGCACATATTCCTTGGTAGGGCCCTGACGCGAGAAGGCGAGAACCAGCTCAGACAGCGCTCCCTGCTCGAGGAAATTTTTCAGCTCATCCTCGTAGATGAAGTCCTGCAAAATCGTAATTGTGTTAGCTGCAGCCTACAACGTTGATGGTATCTGGTGTTAAGTGGATCATCTGTTTGCTGTGTACCATCTTGCTGTTCCTGCATCCAAAGAAGAACACAGAGCGACCGAGCTCAGCTCCAGATTCTCTCTGAGCCAGTCTCTCCTGGGACCATGAGCAGAATCTGCGTGTTAGCGATTTGACTGGTATAGATATATAGAGTATCAAAGGGCTGCAATGAACCTGCAAGAAGCCACGGAAGGGTGCAAGACCGGTCCCAGGGCCAATCATGATAATCGGCACTGAAGGATCAGCGGGCAGTTTGAAGTTTGATTGCCTCACAAATATCGGAGCCCAGCTGCTGCAATCCTCGCTCCCTTCCGATGGAACAGCGTTCTGCAGCAGATCCAATCAGGAAATTGTCCTGGTGAACTGGCTTGCAAAGTGCAAATTGGGAAGCAGGGGTTGTATTTTTTGTAAAGCAAGAGTTGCATTCTTTTTTCCCCAAATACCAAGGCCGTTGTTAGGAGTAAGCATGGTTTGCAGAAACAAGCATAAAACTGATTATATATATATATATATATATATATATATATATATATATATATAAACAGGCAGCTCTATAACCTTCAGTTGCCAGATGAGAACAGAGAGACCAACAAGAAAGACATTGATACATCAGCCAAGCCAGGCAATAAACACAGAGGAGGTCATAAACATCAATAAGAAGTTACGACCTTAATCCAGGTTGAGCAGACTCCCTTGTGTACCCTTCCAGCGGGTGTCGTTTCGTGCACGAGCGCACATGTGACATGAATCCTGGTTGGTGCCATACTGAACGGATGAAAGGAAAAAACAAGTCAACAAATATCCATGACGAGAAAGGGGAAATTTATGAGTGTGGCTTATTTACCTTGGTGAAGATGAAATAGAATAGTATCTTGGTTGAAGGCGAGGGGCAACAGCCGCAAAGAAGACTCCTAGTGGAGGCTTTGCCGAAGGGAACTCTGCCATGACTTCCAGTAGGCTCCTCTGACTCGCCACAACCCATTGAGCGTACTCATCCTGCACAGCGGGTGAAAAACCTCAGGCGTGAGAAAGAACAAAGCTAGCTTGCACAGATCCCTGAGGAAGCAACTGACCTTCCCAGCGGTGGAGGCCAAGAACCTCAGGCGGTCAGCCTCGGCAGGATCTGAAGCATACGTAGCTAACGCAACCAGAGAAGCCTGCAAATCGTAATATCATTTGGTCGGGGAGATTTTCGTCGTTGTTGTTTTTTTTTTTTGCATAAACGCTGTAGGATTTGTGTTGCACGAGTAAAACGCGCACCTTCTTCGGGGAATTCAGAAGGTCGGCGTATCTAGCGAGCGCATTCCTCAGTGTGGTTGGGGACGGGAATGGAGGAGGAGCAAGAGAACCGCCACTTATTATTAGTGGAGTGCCGTCGTCTCTGTCTGCGTGGATGGTGAAAGATGTGTCTGGCGAGTAGCCCAGCAACCTCTCTGCCTCCTCTACAACCTCAGGGCAGTTCTCGGTGTACACACCCACATGGTCGCCTGTTTCATACCTAATAATAAGCAGCATGATGGTGAAATTAAAGTTTAGAAGCAATGGAGGAGAACCTGGAAGGATTGTAACAATGCTCATGACTTTAGATGGTGGACTTACGTGAGACCAGATCCAGCAATGTCGAACTCCAGATGAGTGCACGAACGATCAGAAGCCGGGGTGTGGAGCTCCCGCCGCACCGCCACATCAGCCCTAAATATGCACATAATTTATTTTTTTTTACTTGTTAGCTTGAATTCCAATGCTACAGTAAATCTTGGGGCCTTCAGCTTTCAGATTCGGCCATTACTGCAGATGTAGGGCGTAGTGGGCATTCTTACTTGCAAGGATGCTGGGCATCATGGACTGCATGGCCATTTGCAAGGCTGGAGTTTCTCTCCAGATGAGCTGCCTCCTCAGGACCCATGAATTCAACCCGGTATTCAGGAATAGCAGCTGTGTATGTAGTGCCTGTAGAGATATCATTTCCATCCCCAAGTAATCGATCCAACTCTGGCCAGAGAGTTTCTTTCCTAAATAAATAAGAACACAACAGAGTTCAACTTCAAACAATGCAGCATAAATCTCTACTACTATTAAGACTGCAAGAGTAGTCGATCATTCCCGTGTTCTGCCACCGTTCCCAGCCATTCCCGTTCTGCCACCGTTCCCATTACTATATCTCCCGCAAAGCTCATTCTCATTCTCAATCCCCCATTCAGCCGTAGTCGATCATTCCCGTGTTCTGCCACCGTTCCCAGCCATTCCCGTTCTGCCACCGTTCCCATTACTATATCTCCCGCAAAGCTCATTCTCATTCTCAATCCCCCATTCAGCCCATGTCTAGTTAAAATTAAAAAAAAAACACATATCCTCAAGGGGATTTGAACCCGTGACCTCTCAAGCAAAGACCAAGAGTAGCTACCGTTACACCACATATGTGTTTATGTCTACATCTATGACAGAAAATACATCTACTACATCTCTCACCAAGCTCACTTGCTACCCTTGCACAATGCGTAGTAGTAGATAAGTATCACCGAGATTCTTGAATTAGATTTTTAGATGGAGGTAATATTATTTAAAGAAGAGCTTTGCATGCAATTTCTTTTGTTTGAATAATGTATTATACTTAAATTTCCTTTTTTGCGTGCGTGACATTTTTTCGTAATATTTTTTCCATAGATCAGACTTGTGAGTCATTTTCATAAACCAACGCCAAGCATGAATCCATGTTTTTTACTTGAAACCCCAAACAAACACCATGAGCAGGAGGCACTCACGTTGGCGTCGCTCATCGATAACGAGAAGAAGCTTGGTGACTGTCAGTTCGACCTCTAGAAGCAGTCCTACGTGGTCGCATGCGCCGCTGTATACGACAAGCTCCCGCGAAGCCACCACTTGGACGCGGTCCAGAGCAGCTGCACCGCGCTGTCCATCGTTAAGCAGGGGGGCCTCATGGTTGTCGCCAACATCGACGACTCTCGGGTTGTTCTGGACACTGCATCCGACGATGACGCCATCACGTCGTCTAGCTCATCGTCCACATGAAGCTCAACCTACCACGTAAGTCGCTACTGACTGGACATGAATTCTTGTGCGCTGGGACGGTGGACGTTGCTGACGTTGTGTGAGTGTCCTCGAACATGATGTATGTAGTGGAGTAGCGCATCTGGTGGTGCAACGGCCAGGGGTACTACCTCGCTGATGAGCCCAGGGTGCACATCGTTTGGCAGCCCAACCAAGAGTCATCGGTACTCGTCATGTCGCGCGCGTTCAACGACTACTATACCGAGGATTGTGGCGTCATCTTAGCGTCGGAGGTGACGCAGAGGAGGATCGACAACAGTGACCAGTTCGTCATCCTCGCCACCGTCAGGGTAGCTTTTGTGCTGACCTGCCTTTAATTCTCTTCGCAAACACACACACTTACCTTTTTGTTTAAGCAAGAGCGTATAGTGGTGCTTGTCTGATGACTAACGATGTACGAGAAAATTTCTTCCAGCATGTGTGGAACGTGCTCTCCAATGATGAGACCATACAAATCGTGGCATATATCGAAGTCTGCATGATACTGATGGTTGCAATGTAGTGGTGAAACAACTAGATTAAAATAACAAAATTTATGTATGGCTAGGATCACAAATTGATTATGAAACATTTTCTCATAATAATATAACACACATTTTATATATAAGTTATCGTAGTATACTGGTATTATATATTACCGTTGCAACGCACGGGCACTCAGCTAGTAACACTGAAGCAGTCAAATGCCAAGAGAGAGAGAGAGAGAGAGAGCTCAAAAGAAACCAGAATATATACCATGTGTTGAAGTCATCCTCAATGCATTGGTCATCATCTCCAAGACCAACTGGAACAAGG